>JAQFJA010000001.1:27851852-27862678 GCA_029874485.1 Naso brachycentron
GTTTACACACTGGAGCTATTTTTCTACCAAACAACTGGATCCAAAGAGAACATTCGTGCTAACTGTGAAGCTGCCAGTTTTGGCACATTTTTGAACCACTGAACAAAATCCATTCAACGCTTTGATGTACTGTTGACTGGCTTTCTTGTTAAAAATATAAAGTCAGTGGTAAACAAGTCAGTTTTAGAGTTGCTCCGTAGCTAATCCCTTTTGCTTCTGAAAGAGACTCACTGTTGCCCCTTTGCTTCAAGCCTCTGTAATAAGCTAGGTAAGTAAATGCAGTAACAGCCATTTCCATATGAAATGCATAGGAATGAATTGTTCTTGCTCTTTAAACTCTTGGTAACACAACATATGTAATAATAAGAGCATTTCCCAAAATGTCAGAGTATTGCTTTAACAGCTTTTGAAAAAAAAGACATATAATTACAGGATGGAAATGGAACAAGACTCAAATGCAGATAAAATTTCTTGAACACATTGTGATATGTGTTCTTGAACAAGACCAAGCATCTCCAAAACCACCAGTTATATTTCTGATGTTACATAATGAGAAGTGGTTATCACAGTTAAGCCTCTGCAGCATTCATGTGTGCCACAGGTATGTGTGGGACTGGCAGAAACACAGCCCATAAAATCCACACTCAGCCACTGTCTAGCACGCGAGGAATGTTCTCTGCGCACTTCACTATCAGTGTCGAGCCAGGAGGGGCTATCCTCGCCTCTGCTTTGAAGTCTGTGTGGGAGAAAGGCAAAATGGGAAAAGGCCAGTAACAGTCAGCTAGAGCCAAGAGGCTAGCTATTGCGAGGTCAGCCAATTTCTTTCTCATTAGAAATTAATTACCAATGTAGTCAGTGTGGGGGCAGAGCCACAATGTCGCTGGGCATCCCATGCATCGCCCCACGGGGAGCACTTGAACCCCTGACCCCCCCACCACGGTCGTTTGGGGCCAAAAGGGGTGCGTGACATGGCCCTGGCCCAGAGACACTGCCCCGCCAGGCTGGGAATGCAGTGGCACTGTGGGGGGAACGAGAGCGGGACAAAGAAGGGAAAGAGGGGCTCCACTGGGTTAGAGAGCTTCATTATTAAGTCCCCTGTCACTCCGCAACAAAAAGCACCCCACGGACTAGCGGTGGCTAATAAAACCACCACCCTTTATAACTCAAGACCACTTCTGACATCTTCTTTTGAGGAGAAATGAAAGTGTGCTACTCGCTCCGCAGCTTAGTGAAACTATTCACATCTTTGAGCTGAACGAACTGTTGCTTCACGCTGAACGTGAAGCAGTGAGCAGTGCCAAATTAAGCTGCTTTCACACCTGTTTAATTAGATAATGTTTGTGAGCTTTCATTCAGACTTGCTACACTTCACTACAATATTACACAGCATATGGCACAAACAGACTGCTGGACATATTTGAGGACCTTGCTCTACGTGAGTGTGTGTGTTTACGTGTGTGCTACTTGAAATTCTTCAGCTGGTACCCTGAAAGCTTGAATGACGGGCTTATCCACTCAGGACTAGTTCACAGCACTCCATGTAAATGACATATAAAAGCAGAAAAAGTATTTTACTATTTGCCCAAAACAGTAATTCAAGCCATCAGATTGTTTGTTGGAGGGAAGAGGTTTTAGAAAGAACTCACTGCCCTTCAGAAGAGGAAAATTCATTCCCATTGTAAAAATTAATTCTACCTGGATTTTTACTGCATAGCTCCAATGTCTGCTAAGCATGTTTAAAAAGTAATGTAGATAGGCAATTTTATATTTTAACCATGAAAAGGGATAGTGTAGAATTTGGGATCCTACTGAATAAACATTTATTTCATTCACTGTTACTTCACTCGTCAAGTTAATGTATGTATTTATCAGTTCAGAAAGGTCAAAGATTCTAAATGTGTGAATCCACACGACTTGCTTGTGACTTTCATGCATCCATCCATAGCATGTCAATGCATTTCCCATGTGTTAGATGTGAGTAACGGCTTAATTAGCCAATGACGACGAAATAGTCATTTATCAAGCGAAGAAAACAGTCCCTGGTTTAAGCCTCTCAAATACTTCATTTGCATTTTGCATTTTTTGCTTTTTGCATTCTGTCTGATGAAGGCTTGATGCCAAATGCCTCGCAGTACATCTGTAACATCTAACATGACCGTGCCATTACAATAAAGACATTTCAAGTGTTCATAAAGGAGTTATATTAGAACTGTATGCATGAAATTTTCAGCTTTTCTGTTTTCTATCACAGTTAATTGAATATTTTTGAGTGTTGGTCACTCAAAAAAGCAAGACAAAGATGTCAGCTGAGGCTCTTCAGAATTATGACTGTACGGACTAGACAACTTATCAACAAATAAGTCAAATAATAGATTAATTCGTCATGAAACCGATTACTTTAGTAGTTGCGGCCCTATTACAGAAAATGCATTTAAATTTAGCTTGGAACAAAAACCCAGTCACTGTTGTTCACTTCATCCTTGTATGACTGAAACGGAGGCAGTGAAAGAACACGTTGAGCTGTAGTCATTTATGTTCGTCTCCCTGTGTTCTTGATGGGACACCTCATTATGAATCTGCTGGTAGCAGCTGGCGTGCTATCCTACCCCATTACTGCCCCACCATGCCAAAACCTCTGCCACTGGCCCTCCCACCCCATCCCCCACTCAAACACGTCCCTCGTGTCTCATATGACATCTGTGTCTCGAGGTCCTGTGATGGAATGCTGCTCGCCTGCTATGCCTCCGCAGGTGCTCCCTGCTGGCCGTCATCCATTTTACAGCCGTGCTGCTGCTGTGGCGGAGCGACCTGTCACAGGCTGAGAAGCAGCAGGGTGAGTGGAGTCAAGGTTCAAGGGACAGGAGTCAAAGAATGAGAGGGAATTGATGCAGATGCTTTCTATCACGGCCTGTTTTGTACTCGGGTTCAAGCTGGACTAAACATACCTCTACAAGCTCAAGGCAGTGCCTCCACCAGCTCATCCACCTCTTCCTCCTCCATGTCAGACAGAGGAAGGTCATGTCTGTATTTAGACACAGCTCAGGAGACTGTGTCATTCCAGATGCTGCTCTCAGGTTCTGATTGGCTTCATCCAACAGCAACTGAAACCCAGCTGTACTCTAGGTTAGAGTTGTTGTGGCATAGCACCGAAGAAAGTGAATTCAAAATACCATCTTGTGATTTGAAACATCTACGAATCAGTTAAGTTGTAGTTTCTATCCTTCATGTTTGTCCAGAGTCATATAAAGAGAAGACTTTGAGGATCTTGTCATAAAAAGGTATTTTGTGTATTCCTTTGCAAAATGGAAGTCACCACTATACGTGACAGACATGAGACCAGAGAGTAATTTTCTTGTGACAAACACGCTGTTTCCACTTAGAGACTATTAACAATCTATAGACTGGATCTAGTCTATATAAACTATAACAATCACCTGGAGCTCAGCATCAGCAAAACCGATGAGCTTGTGGTAAACTTCAATGAAAAGAGGCTGCAGATTGGGAAACGTGGCAGCAGAGAAGACCAAAACAAAAGCGTTTTTGCAGAACATTACGGTTTCACAGCGACCTGAACTTTGGAATATAAAATGTCATCTCTTCATCATTTTATCCTATTAGACATTAGTTCGAAATTCTGTCATAATTAGCTTAGTGTTAAGGCCGAACATGTTTTGTGAGGCATCTGGACTTTTATCTTTGACTGCAAAATTCTAATCTGTTTATCCTTGAAGCCAAGTTGTGGTTCAAGCCAAAATCTAAGAAGTGACCTTATGGAAGGACAACGTGAAAACATAACACTTCCAGTCAAGGCTATTGCTATAGCTGAGGCATTACAACATTATCTTTTAATGTACCGCCATGACTCATACTGTCATGATGTGAAACTTGTGAAAGGAAATCCACAATTGTGTAAGCCTGAATCACAACAACAAGTTTCCTATAACAGCCAAATATTATTCATAAAACTCCTGAAAACACAACTTTCTATATATTACACAAAGATTATCTTCCTCCAGAAGGTCAGGGACAAGAATCCACATCAGATAAAGGAAGGCAATAACTGAGGAGAGGGAGCGGGCTCTCATTTTGTCTGTGTAATCATGGCTGTCCGGGTGCATGGAGACACTGTTGTCTTCAGGTCAAAAATTAGAACTGTCGCACTTAGCACTTCAATTTGGTTTAAAAGTCAAGACAGTTCAGTTTGAACATTTACATTTTGAGTTCTTAGAGCAGGTCTGAGCATACAAACAATCCCAAGCTGAAAACTCACCCCAAGCTCCTGTTTGCTAATGTAATAAAAAAAGAAGCTCAATCCCCTCACTTAAGGCTTGACATTTTCATCAACAGTAAAAATTACTCACCACAGTTGTGCTAAATCAAATTTAAAGGCGCCATTAGCATTTCTATGGCCAAGCTCAGGCTTGTTTTGTGTTCGAGCTGTGTTACATTTATATAAAAGGAGAAAAACCATCATCTTTTGAGTAAGTGCTGCTGAGGGACACATTTGTTCAACTGTGAAGGGCAAAGAAAGAAGAATCAAGAGAGGCGGCCAATTCCATTACATCAGGGCAGTGTATTATAAGGACTTAAGCAGTAATTTTACTATTTCAGCTGCCTCTCCTGACCTGCGTTAGCTACAGATGAGCTCAGAGCTGAGGAGGAACTGGCTCCAATAACATGGTAAGAAGTCCCTGCAGTCTGAAGAGCCCCCATGCCAAAAGGGAGCTCCCAACAGCACAAAGGAGCCTCTATCTACTGCTGAACTTTTCAAAGAATCCGTTCAGCTTGGTTGTAGCAGCAGAAAAGTCAGTTAATACCAGGATATTTTTTCCAGGGGTCACCATAGCAGCAGATGAAATAAAAATAAAGCCTGGAAGGCTGACTGCAGACACAAGTTGATATACACAGGACGAGCACAGAGCCTACACTGGTCTTAACACTAAACCCTAAATTGTTTAAACTTAATGTCTGTGACTCAACAATCCAGAATCCTGCTGTGCTTTGCATACTGAGAAAATGCTGTGGAAAAGTACTGTGCAGGACAAAAACATGACACCTTCTTCTGCTTTCCTGAGGCCTCAACACACTGCGCCCACCGTGCTTAAAAATTAAGTGGTTTCAATGGATTTTCACTACAGAAGCTGGACAAATCTGTGCTTGTCTTGTAAAACAGACTTAAGAAATTCTGGAGAAAATACAGCAACTTCAAAGGGAATTTTTCTGGCACTACTCAACAATGTTGCAACAGCTCATTATCTATTAAGACACCATAATTAAAACCTCAGTTACAGCACTAGTGTTGAATTAGGTTATGTGTGGCATCTAAAAAAGTAAAGATTTGTCAAAATAACTCAACACTACGCTTGCCAGTGCACATGTCAACATGTTCCAACGAGAAACATCAGGTTTGAATTTATGTGAAGCTCTTAAAAATCTTTTCCTAAGCGCATTTTTAGAAATCAAAGTTCTTCGACAAAAACCCAAACCGCACAGCTTCCAACCTCTTTGCAACTCAGCTGTAATTTTGTTCTAAACTGAGTCAAGACCTTCACAATAAAAAATTTGGCAGTAATAATATAAATAGTAGGGCAATCAACACATGCCTTCTTCCCTTCTTACATTCTCGTTTCAAAATATGTGCCCATGGCATAATGTGGAATCAATAACACCCAAGTTGCTCGCTGCAATGCAGGATAAACTCAAGGCTGAATGCTCTAATTTCTCTCCAACTCTCAGGGAAAGTAGGTAAACACTCCTTTCAGCTGGAGAGCGAGTTCAAGTCGGGAAACTCTCTGAACCTTGTTGATAAAACAGCTGTTCTGCCCCAGCTGGGTGGCATACGCCTTTACAAATACCCACCCATCCACATACACACACACACCACCACGTCTATAGCTGCCAAGAGACACAGGCCAGGCACAAGATGATGGCAGCCAGCTCGATCGAGGCGCGTTCACAATCGTCTCTCTGTGACTGACTGCCCCCACACCCTTCCAGCACATGAAAAGTTCTTTTGACTGAATGAAGCCTGAGAGGCTGTGTGTGTGTACATGGCTGATTGATACTTTATGAGAGTGTGTGTAGGACTCTTCCACAAACACATACTGATAATATAACAAGCATAGTGAAGGTGAGGATGTGTGATTTTAGAAACAATAATAAAAGTTAAAGCTGCAGTTGGTCATTTTTGCTACCAAGCTAACATTAGCTGTAGCATTAGACTCATTGGGATGCAACTCTGCTGCAGCCTCCCCTCCCTGTTTTGGCGCCGGCTCACGCCTCATTTCGTTTGTTGTCGCTCTCTCTTTTAAGACCAGTTTGAACTGAGACCAAACGGTTGCAGGGAAAGTTGCAGTGGAGTAAACTGGTCCATCTCAGCTCGAGCTCGAGTCGACTGACGGTGTGGCTCGCAGACACTCTGCTGTTGGCAGAGGCGAGTCAGAGCACGGTGAGCTAATCAGCTCGTACCAACGTCACCTGTCGCTAAGAGGCGCAGCATAGACCAGCCAATCAGGACAGAGAGTACAGAGAGCGTCACTGATTGGGCAAATAGAGTGGGAGCTAAAGGATTTTTACCAATCCTGAATACAGGGGCATGATGGGAAGACACAGAGATCTTGTGACACTTTTAGACCAAGTCACTAACTTACACCTGTCTATGGGTATTTTGACATTTTTTCCAAATATAATACAAAAAAAATAATAGCTTACCCCAAAGTTACCAGCTGCAGCTTTAATGTGGTGAATATAACAGATAGGGGGCCAAACGATCCACTAAAAGCAATGCTGGGTTGGGAATACAAAAATCAAACTGCACCATCTATACTGAGCAATTACAATGAACAAGAATCATTATATTGACAAAGCTGCATTGATTCTTGCGTGCCTGCATTTTGTTTGAAGCATGAGCTACTTAACAACTGTACTACACTGTGATCTACAGCGTTCAGAAAACGTTCAGGTTAATTCATCACACCTTGGACGTCCTCCAAAGAGACAGCAGAGAATAAATTCATGTCTGAGAGCTGCAGGATGTTGGAACTCCAGCAGGTACAGTGGAACCAAATGACGGTTATTAATCAGTCTTTCAAGAGGAATATCAGGCTCTCTTAATTTATAATACGGGCTGCTGCCAGGAAAAAAAACCCACGACCTCACAATTGTATTACATATAAATTTAGTTAATTCAATTTAATTTTCTTAGGGGTAACAACTGATTGGGCAAGCCGTTGCAAACTCTAAAGGACTTGCACCATTTTACACTGTTTATTGTGTATATTTTACTCAAGATACACAGACCGAACTGCATAACTCATTTTAAAGTGATCTTACTTCCTGCTAAGTTATTAAACTTAATTTGTTAAATGATTTTCATCTCCTTGCTTCCTTCTCTGAACTCTTTCCTCCAAATTACTGTGGCTGGTGGTCATCCTTCAGGTCTAATCATCTGTTGTGATAGCACTGTAAGAAAAAGCTCCAGTAGGTAATCTGTCAACACTAAAACGTTGCATAAGAGGCTGCATGGTTTTTCACACCAAAGAAATGCTGTTCTTCGGCTTTGGAATTTCAATATCTGATTCAAAGATTTCAACCAATGCTTAAAAGTCCGACTTCATATTGTTGCTGTTGGACTTTACTTGGTTCTGCTGAATAAAATAAAAGCATAAATTAAAGCCAAGCTTATCCTTTATTGCTAAGCAATCACCGACATCTTATTCTGATTTAGAAGAGTAAAAATAAGATTTAAAAATTAGAGCTTAGAGAGTTCATATTTTAATGGGAAATGTCCATAATATGCCCCCCCCCCGGACATTAAAACGAGTTCTGTGTATAACAGAGCCTTGCACTCATTAGTCCAGGCTCATCTGACAAGCACAGCTTGCATGTGTCATAATCCTGTGCAGCTGCCACTACCGCAGGAGACACCACAACAGGAGCTCGGCAGAACCAAAATAGCAAAAGTTTGAGAAAAAATTTGCAGGGAAAAAAAGTCCTCACTGTCCCACTGAGCTTAAAGATTCCACTGGAATGGCCACAAAATCTCATTCTTTCATGTTTTTCTTGAGCGACAAGCCAGGGGAAAGTACTTCTCTGCTTGCAGTACAAACTTAAATCTAAACACAAACTGAGTTTGCTGCTGTCATGCTGTTGAAGTGAACTGAAATTTGGCAGTTCTTCTGTATGTAGTGAAAGACCAGACAATGCCACGCTTACCGACAGAACATGAACAGCTGTGACTGCAGAGTAGCAGAACATACTATAAATTACATAGAACATGTCTTCTGCAAGAGTACTACTTGCTATTCACACAACCTTCTCTTAAAAGCCTTCAGGTCATTTTGTGTGCAGCTCCGGTAAAAGCTTTACAAACACTATTGCTAGGATCTGCACGTCAGACTGATCCATTTTTTGTTTTGATTTAACATAAACCCTTCAGTACAGAGGCCAGCCAACTTCAGCATTTCACCAACCTGCACTCAAACAACCCACAGTTTAAAGGGATATTCCCAAACTTTTGGCATAGGGCCTCATTTTTTAGACTTCTCCAGTCCTGTTCCTATTGATAGAGACCAATTTCAGCTCATTTGATGCAGCACGGAGTTTGGACAACTTGTTGTTTCACTGTGAATGCTAATGCTAGCACAAGTCAATGGACCCAGTAGCACTCTCTTCCAAACTCCTATTGAACACTCCACAGTGCATCCAAAACAAGTCTAATTTGACAACAGTCTATCGAGGTGAATTTGTGTGTTCATGGAATAACTTTAGAAGTCAAACTACATCTGAATTTCTTCAATTTGTGGTTCTGATTAGCACTACCAGGGACAGGAAGCTGCCAAACTATTCCCTTTCTGTTGCTACTAAGCCACAAATTAAAGAAATTCAAGTATAGCTGACTTCAAAAATTATTCCACGAACATTCAAATCTGCCTTAATAGACTGTCATCATATTAGACTTCTTTTGGCTACACTGTGGAGTGTTTCATCAGAGTTTGGTAGTGGCTACTGTTGGCTAGCTACTGGGTCCATTGACTTGCGCTAGCACTAGCAGTAGCGGCAAAACAAACTCTGTAATGCATCAAATGAGCTGAAAATGGTCTCTGTCTCTATTGATAGGAACAAGATTGGAGAATTCGAAAACTAGGCCCTATGTCAAAAACTCTGGAACATTCCTGTAAAAAATATGTGCAGAAATTTTAGAAGGTAATGAAGAATGGATTTTATCAATCCAGAGTCTTGCTCAGATGCCTTCAAAGTTCTTGTGCTTTGAGTCATTATTGTAACAAATCCAAAATAAAGTCAAACATAAAAAGATCAAAAACTGTTTTTATAAAGTCAACTTCCCAAAAAACACACACAGCTTGTGCCTATATATGTGCACGCTGATGAGGAGCACAGCCTGGCCTGTTTCATTTGCACAGCACAAAAGAAGTTGTCTCATCGCAGCATAATGACACAGATGATGAACTAGACTCTTAATAAAATGTAGCCATAGGTTCAATCTCGTCTTTGTATGCTTTGCCCACACTGTAGCTATGTGCGTTAGCTCCATGGAAACTGAAAAGACTCTGCTCTCCCAGAGGTCATTAAGCGTGAGCATCATTCAATCACAGCAGAGCAGGGAAGCCTGGAGAGCAAAACAACAGCAGCACAGCAAATTAGAAATTTAGCATTTCCTTTTTATATTCAAAAAGAAAGCTAAAGCAAGAGTAAAAATCAGTGATGCAAACATGTTTCCAGGTTACTGTAGAGTCTCAAAACAGTCATCACACAGGGCCTTTTGCTTCATCGCCTCTTGACACCATTCGACTTTTTCAAACTCCCAGCAAGTTTTTTCCTGCTCTTTTTGTTTTGACATAAAAGGGCGAGCAGACACAAAGAAAACACACAGTAGCCGGAGTGGAAAGGTGCTGCAACCGACTTTGTTTTAGTCACAGCAGGAACACCTTGATGAAAGCTGCTTTTTGAGAACCGACCAATCATAACTCAGAACAGGCCGGCTTTCAAAGTACAGAGAAAACTGATGGTTCAGGACAAAACCTATACCCCCTCTCTTATACTCCCACCAAATGAAAGGGTTTTCTCGCGTGCAGAGAGCAGGCTTTCCCCCAGGAAATTGATTAGTGGAAGAAGTAAGTGTTGAAAGAAAATGTCTTTGTTCTCTCTGAGCACATACAAAATGTTCCGATGAAACTGGTGGACCTGGAAATGCTGCCATTAATGTGAAACTTTTAGAAATAGCACAGCTTGTGAATATTAAATTTAAGTTACCTTCAACCTTATGTTTGAAAGGAGGAGGTAGAGGAGGAGGTCGCCTTCTGTGTCAATACTGCCAAAATAGAGAAAAACTGAAATATCTTGTATTTATCCCAACATTTCAACATATTACAGATTATTTTTCATGATTTCCAACTGTAATTAATTATTACAACATAAATATTCAATTTGTAAACCTAACTGATAAATCACTGCCATCTGTTTGGCTCACAAGTTCATTTCCCCGTCTACTTACAGCTGTAACTCGCAATGTAATTATCACTTGTGTTTTCTGTGCTGGAGCCTTTCATGGATTACAATGGACATACGTCAGATGACTTAACTGCGACATCCTGATGAATTTTAGAACTGTATGCACGTTGTCTCTTGTATTATTATTATTTCTAAAATAAAATCAATCTATCAGCTTTTGCAGAAATCTGTAAAAACAACAGTATGTCTTTTAGAAAAGTGACATGAAAAAATAGCCACATTGCAGACAAATTCACCAGATACTCCACCTGAAAATGATTGATTATGTTTACATGGGCTGCAATGATCCAACTATT
>JAQFJA010000001.1:27882246-27894986 GCA_029874485.1 Naso brachycentron
ATTATGTTTTTCTGTCTTTTCTGACCTATAAATGCTGTTACAATGTCAGGTAGTCACGTGAAACGGTGTCACAGCGTGACATAATAAGGTAAGTACATTTGGAAGTGAGCCCTGTTTTTTTTTTTTAAACTCTGTTGTATCACTGACGTCATCACTGGACTTCCTCACAGGGGCATGCCAGCTCCATGCACACAGTGCTGTGCCTGTGCCCTCCCCTGCTCAGACACCACCGCACTTCTCCCTGTTTCTTGACAGACGAAGGGAAAATACCTCTGCATGAATTTATTCACATCCGTTTCAAACATTGTAACTGTCACTGCCCACATACTTGATTTTACTCATCCACTAGTTGACAGTTTAGAGTCAAAAGTTTCTGTTTGTGCTTCTGCATGTGCTCATTAAAGAAAATGGAGGAAAAAAAATCCTGTCACCATAACATCAACAACAAACATCGTGGCACTGGCCCCTGTCTCACTCTGGTCACACTTGAACAATTGCCTACACTGCCCCCACAATTTCCCGTGGTGGCTAAATGTATTACTCTGTTTCGTCTGCAACGGTAAGCTTCCAGTGCACGTGCAGGAAAATAGATGAAATGAGCACGGAATACGGACATATCTGTATGTGTATTTAATGTCAAGCATTACTGAATTAAGCCAAGGACACACATCCTGCATCTGTGTCATACCTTATCGGCAGCATGTCTGCATATCTTATCAGCACCCATTAAACCAGCTTAGAGCAGCCACACAGCATGGATGTCGGACGCACGCTCACCGATTTTTTCACAGGAGGTGTGCGTTTCTCTGTTAAAATAGACATAGAAATAGCCTGTTTTCAGTCAAATGGACATCATATCAGCAGTTATTGTAGTGTCAACATTTCCAGTGTGTCACACTTTCATCTTAAGGGAAATTTTTAAAGGAAACTATGTAGAAAGGCAGTAGCGCTGCCCGCAGCAGACACTGCATGTGTGAACAACAACAGTGAGCGAGACGCAGCAGATCTGCGACGCAGACACACTGCAGAGGTAGATGCAAGATGTGTGTCCCTGGTGTTAGCTGTCGATTGAACCTGACTGAAGATCCTTCCGCTCAAGCTCCCCAACCAAGTGTGTAGGTGAACCTATGGTGACCACGAAACTCCTCTTCTTCTTTAGTGCCTGCTTTAGAGCCAGTGTTTGGTTTGTCCGTTCTACTGTAGAAACATGGCAGTGCAGCGCGGCAGGCTCCGTGAAAAAGATCCACTAAAAGGATTCCGTTTCTTGTTTGACAACAATTCTTACTTTCAGGTGATTGTACACTGATGACTTCAGCATATTTTTAAAAATATTAAAATCCATTTCTCTCATATTCTACCAACACCCCTAATTTCCACACACATGACCTTTAAATACTTATTTTAATTCACTATGAGGGAATAAAAAACTCTGGTAGTGTACATTTGGCACATGTAGTATACACAAATGCAGAAGTTTCCATTGAAATGTAAAAAATAAATTATTGCAGAAATGACTCCAAAACACTCCTATCATGTCACAGCAGCATGCCAGTGCATCCAAACATCTGTATGAACAGAGAGCCTGCCTGTGTATGGAACATGCCACAGCAACATGTCAGGCAGAGAAGTGACGCATTAACTCCCCATGGCACATTACAATGCATTACACTAGCATTCCTGTCTCCTCTCCAATAGTTATTTATTCCTGCCTTGTAATTAGGCCTGCCTGGAAAAAAAAAAAAAGAAAAAAAAAGTCGATTTGTTTACCCCGATGTTTCTTTCTCATTATGTCTGGAATACATCCCCCAGAGTATTACTCTGCACGTAGCCTACGGAGCACAGGCAAAGCCAGGGTTGTTTTCAGCAGTGATGGATAGTTCCTCCTTTGTTCTGCTAAGGAAACAATGTTCTTTTTTTCTGTTCAGGTATCAGTCACGGAACTATGGCATGGTCACTGTATGTGTTTTACACTGTACGTCACCTGTAACCGAACAGTGTAATTGTAGTAAGGCTTAAGTAATGGATATAATTTACTTTTTATAAATGTCTCACATTATGTTACACTGGTGCCTCCACTTAGTGTGTGGACTCTGTGGATTCTGTAGCTCTGCATCTTTTTTTCTGTGGCTGATTTCAAGACCAACAGCATGTTTGTTATAACAAAACTAATGACATGTTTTTACACTTATATTTGCACGAGGTGGAACAGATTTTAAAGCCATTGGCTTGACAGGAATGTATGACAGCATAGGATTAGTGTTGTTTTAAATGAGCACAAATATAGCCTACATATATTAATACAAGATTTGTAATCATGTTCAATGACGTAAGATTTATCAAGACTCATGCTGCATTTATGTGATGTTGGAGGGTCGGAGTTTCTGAGTTGGGAAGTAATTCTTTCACCTTTGTTGTGTTCATGTGCTTTCAGGTGGTAATGTTGGAACTACATGGACGGTACAAAGAAGATGAGCTACAGCTACATGAAGCATTGTATGGCCATCTCTTTGGTACAGTGTCTGAGTGATGGATTGGCTGAGACTGGCATCCCAGTAGAGATTTATGTTGCTATCCAAGTATGCTGGGAACAGTTTGTAACTTTATATTAGTGATTTTATCCCAGACTTGTTGCTGCACCGGTACATTCCCTAAAACCAAAGTATAAAAATATAGCTAAAATGTAGCTTTCAAAATAGCTTTACCTGACTTGTTATCCGAGTTTGTGCTAAAAAATAATGTTTCTAGCTAATCTAGGTCCCTGCACATAGACAGAAGTAAATACTAATACCGTATTGCACATAACATGTGATCAAAAAATTTCTATTCAATATGTGAATTGATAAAAAAATTGATTACCATTAACCAAACAATGACTTTTGCCCATCAGCTTTATGCATTTATGATGTCAACTTGAAAATATGTGTGTTAAAATTAAGTTCGAGTTGCCGAGCTATTTTTTCCCACATTAGAAGCCGTTCATATGAATTCTTCCCAGAGGGAAAGATTATTCCAACATCAGGTTAACGCTGCATCATACATCACAGCCTCACTAGCTGTGGTGGTGCTGCTGCGTTTCGTCTGTATCCGTAAGTTTCCAGGAGATAGATGAAAATAACCCAACGTAAGGACAGACAGCTCTGTCCATGTCCGTATCTGTATCTAACGTAGAACATAAATGAGCCTTAATGAGTCTAAGGCTAAGCTAAATTCCTCTGTCAGGATGCTAACATGCCAATGTTCAGCATTAATGTCACCATCTTAGATTAGTGAGCTAGTATGCTTGCATTTGGGAATTAACACCGAACTGAAAGCTGAGACAGATGGAAATACCATGAACCAAAGTTTTGGACAAACATTAATTATGACCTGATGATGATGGAAGGTTAAGATATTACCAATTCATCCTGCTGAGAGAGATATGAATGTGTGTACTGCATTTAAATGGAACTCAATCCAATATTTATGGAGATATTTCACAAAAAAACAAAAATATCACCAGAGGAAAAGTCAGAAAATCACAAAGGTCAGTGGGATTCATCCTCAGGGGACTAAGAATGTATGAACAAAATTCAAGGCAATCCATCCAAAGATTGATGAGATATTTCAGTCTTTAGAGAAAGTGTTTGATCAACCAACATTGCTGTCCATGGCTAATAACTCACATCTAAATTCTGACTTGCTTTAGTCAAACAAAACCTTCAATAAAAAACATAAATGTGTACTTAAAGTGAAATGCAGAACATCATAATTATCCTCGGGTCATGATATGTCTGTAAACAAAATCTGGGGGGTTTAAATCTGGTTTAAAGTGCTAAACAACAGAACAGTTATTCTAACTGCCCGTCTGCAGGGTCACGATTGGAGATGATGAGGATAAAAGGGTAAAATCATACGTAGACAGAGAAATCAATAAGGATAATGGATGAGTCAGTCTGTGTTAAGCTTCCATCAGCCATAGCAAAATGAAGATAGAAGATGGTTGTTTTAAAAGATAAAAAAGAACCCTTATTTCAACAGTTTAAACTAATGCATGAGATTAAATTAGGAAAAACATCTGCAGAAAAGGCTCGAGCCAATAAAAAGACTCAGCCCACAGTTGAAGAACCAAAAAAAAAAAAAAAAGTTAAAAAAAATCCACTTTTCCCCTTGGTTGTATTTTCTCAGCTGAAGCACTCCAGCTTTCCTTCAGTGTCATACTCAATAACAATAAAAAAAAGTGATTCGCAGATCACAAACTGTCTGGCACGGGAGGGCCTTGCTTGAAATCACACATCTCCGCACGGTGCTGCTCACAGCTTGTCTCAGCAGGCTCCTTGTTAACAGGATAGCGCCTCCAAATCTGCTCCTGTAACACCTCCCGGCACAGGTCATTACTGCAGACCTCACTGCTGATGCCCAATCAGATCTTAACACAAAGGCATTTCCTCCAAATCAAGCGGCAATGCGCCCAGGGAGATAAACTTATATGCAGGCAGTGAACGGGCATAATAATAATACCCTTAAATAACGCACAGAAGGGACTGAGAGGGAAATGGGAGATGGTGGCGCTAAGGCAGGCATCATTATCACATGGACTGCAGATGAATAGATTTGGTGTGATACTATGAACACACCCGAATCCATGTGTGACTGTGCAATTACAGCACATTTACTGCACCAGCTGCTGTATAAATCGAGGCGTTTGTGCAGCGTGGTGTGACAAACGCTCCCAGGAGATTGAGCGGTTGGCTTTGAAGGTGAAATATAGCAGAAATATATTCACACTTGAACTTGTGTTAGGAGAATATTAAGTCACTAGTACAATTGGACGACACAGGAATACTAAATATAAAACACATCAGGCTCGTCAGTCTAGTAGGATAGATGAATCTCCAAAATCTTCTGGATGTAGGGCCACTGAATGAATGCACACACACCCAATGTTAATGCAGGATTCAGTCAAACACGTTGAGGTTGATAAGTGGACAACAGCTAAGCAGTGAGCAGCTCCTGGGTTTGAATGAACAAGGAAAACAGAAAAAACAGAGTTGATCGATTTAACCTGTGGTTAAATAAAGTTAAATACGTCTTAATTGGTTGTTTATCATAATGGCAGAACAAAACCAGGTGGGAAGTTTTCAGGTAGACTGTAGTTTCATGTCAGTTACATGTGAACAGTGTGGCTGCTGGCATGCTGTCCTGCTTTGTGAATTGTTTGATGCAGGAACTTGCTGAATGTGCTTGACTACATGATTCTGTTTAATTCAGTGTAAAAGTCCAGCATGTGATATGCCATTTGTCGGCCATTATTATCTATATAATACCATCTAAATGTGGTTATCAAATACTTGTTGCAAAGATGGAGGCAAGTTATCTTACATTTTAACAACCTTTATTTCAAACATCAGTGCACTGAACAGTCAGCCATTCACTTAGTGGTTATTATATAGCAGACAGCCCTCTGCTGGACCAACTACATGATTGTACCATTTTAAATCGCCAGTCCAAACATTTTTTTTCTGGCCTTAAAAACTGGTTTTAATACAGCCCTGTTTCCACTGAGTGGCACAGTTTGGTTTTGTACGTTACAGCACACAGCTTTTGCGTTTTGATGTCAAATGTTGGGAAGGGTGCCCAAATAACCAGTCTGCACTGTCCTACTTTTTGGCACCCTTTTGTTGGACACTGCAGTCTGTTGACTGCAAGCAGGCAAAAAGCTCTTCTTAAGTGTTGTCATAGAACTGTAATATATCACTTAAGTAAGTTTTATATTTTTTAGGTGAGAATGTTACCATGTAGATTCCAAATATGTGGTCAGTTTATCCAAATAACGCTTGTTTGTAAATCTGTCACAAAGTTTTTGGGCTTGTGAGGAACTGCAGCTCGTTGGGTGAGACCAGCTAGTTGTCTCGCTGCAGCAGCCCGACTCCTTACGCTGTCACCTCGGAGAGAAAATTTACCAATCAACCGATGATCTGTGTGAAGATTAAACCCTGGCCGTGATGTAATTTCTGTAGCATTTTAAAACATGATACAATTTCTTTATCCAAAGATAAGTCTTAGATAAAATTCTATAATTGTAGCTGCTATGTTAGTTTGTCTGAATATACGATAAGACAGAACAACGTCGCTGCCTCTGAGGCTCTGTATGTAGGCCCAGTGTAAACAGATATATTAAAATGAATGTATCAGTCTAATTTTGTTTTATTTTACTAAGCTACATAGATACATACAGACCACTTAATCTCTGTCAATGAAATTATTTTCGTAAGAAAAAGTGTGTTAAGTGGAGAACTGAGTTGGGACCATTTAGTCAGGTGATGCTTACGAAGCTGACATGGCTATCGCCATCCGGCATATAACCCCTCAGTCAACTATGGGTACAGTCGGCGGTGGAAACACAAGGCGGATCAGAATTTACCATTCCAAACCGTAATGTACTGAACTGAACTAAATTGTATCTCTCAGTGGAAATGGGGCTAATCTGGCATATTGGAGAACATATATGCAGATACCGATAATCTGTGATACCAGCAAAGCAATATATCAGTCAGGTGCTAGTTCAGAGGTGCCAGAACTTACTTGAGAATTTCCATTTAATTCAAATTTATAATCCTGTAACACTAAAAATTCTTTTTTTTTAGAGAGCTATCAAAACATATCATCCTTTAAAAAAAAAAAGGCATTGTTAAAAAAGTTTTACTGCACGTTCTATGATTAAAGAAGGTAAAAAAAATGCTCCACCTTGATAAATTCCAACATTAAATGCTAATTATACATTAATAATGCCCCCCTGAGTCTGTGTGCATAATTTAAGACAGTTTAATTGTATTGAAGTGTAAATGTGTAAAACTGAGTATGAAACGATATTTGCCTAAATCTGTCAACCCAGTAATAACCTGGTAACCTGTTCAGAGTGTTTACTGCTCCTCTCTGCTCACTGCGCTGTAGTCCCCCAAAACCGCGGCTGGGTATAAATAATGGATGGAAGCATCACTGTAATTTAGAGGTTAAAAGTTCAGTGATGAAATTGAAAACAGCAGCTCAAAGAATTAAGGAATCTTGGTCATTTGTCACAGAACTGCACAATAAAATATTAGTTGTATGCTACTACAAACAATAAATACAATTGTTTAATTACACACAGACATGTTTACACCCAAAAAGTGACGATTCTGTACTGCATTTTTGGAATATGGGGGAAATTGAGGAAAAAAATGACAAAGGCAATCAGAATAATGGGCCTTCAAAATGTGTGATAACAAAGCTGGCGTCTTAACATTACAGACTCGACAGCTGAAACATTTTCCATCAAGTCTGTGTTTGAGCATTGTGATGTAAACAATCAACAAAAAAAAATCGCACCACAAAGTTCATTTAATAGCTGGAAGATTAATCTTCTAATTTCACTTTTTTCTGAGCCTCTAAATGGACCCTGTGGTGTAATTATTTTGTCAACAAAATCAAGTATTTGCTAATGATAATTACATTTTGCGGGCCTCTTGTTTGTCCTGCAGCTTTTCTGTGGTGTAATCTCTGCTTTTACTTGAAAAGATCTAACAACCTCCTCCTCCACTGAGCTCCTCTTTCTTCTTTTTCCACAATGACATGAGTTGGAAGTAATTATGAGCCTGCGATGACAGGAAATCAACCCAGACTGTTCTCTGAACTCACAGAGCGCCATTACAGGAACTCTCTCCTGACTCTGTCGCTGCACGGGGGAGCTTGTAGCCGTAGCTTCTCTTTCACGGCTGACATTTTGTGTGACACTTGCGGCGATACTGCCAATTAAGCCATTTATAAGCCCAAGACAGTGTTCTTATAACACTAGATCCTGTAGTCACTTGTTGGAAAAGGCATCCCCCTGATGTATTGAGGCCTTTTAGGAACATTACTATTCCTTCTGTTCCGTGTGAGTGTGATCAGAACAAAAGATCCATCTTAAGAATGCAAAATTCAATCCACCAGCTTTAGGGGGAGTCGTTATCAAAAGTGTATGTATTTTTTAAGATCAGTTTTGCTAATTCATGATCCGGAAATGTTCAATTATTAAAGTGACTTTCAGTGAGAGTCAAGTCACCATGAGAGGGAGAGGATAGCTGTTCAGCTCAGACATTTATGTGCAGCACAAAGAGAATATTTCAGCACATCATCTGATCTTTTAGACGACTCTTCCAAAATGCATGATGGAGTTGAATGTGACAATGTTGTAAAAGCACTGACAGCTACCTCCATAAGGTATAATTCAAACTCAGATGGATGGAGACAAACTGACAACCTCTTCCTTAGGAGTTAAATTTTTGCCAGTTTTATTGAACATACAGTCAAATATACACGTAATATTAACTGTAACTGTAAATATGCAGCCAAGACTTCAAATTCCCTTAAAGGGCCTTTAATAAGACAATTAATTTTTCTTAAAATTAATTTTGCAGTCAAAGTTGGAGGGTGACCCAGAAATCTGAATGACATAAATATTTTTTTCTGCATTCGTCAGCTATAAAGGAGAGCTGGCAGTCAACATTTGGCTATGTGAGCCTTCAGATCAACCTGAGGAGGCTAACAGAGCTCCAAACAAACTGAACTGTTAGTGCCAAAATTCCTGCTGCACCGCTTAAAAACCATAATACACATTACATGCGTGCCAAATACAAACCAAATTGGCAAAGTGCAACTCAGACTCCTGTTTTGTTCCCACTTCTGTTTGGTGTAAATTCAATATTGTGCGTGCTGAAGACAGAGATAGTAAGTAAAAATTAATCACTTGCTTTCCGGATAGAAACAAAGTTCAGGGTTAAGATAAAGTGACCTCTTTTCTTGTGGTCTTCCTGAATCATACAGTCAGCAAGGACACACCTCAAGGCTATTGGACTGAACTTCATAAACGTTTGGAAATGTGCAGATTCACTGGAGGTTGATCAGTGACTTAGATCTTTTCTGGCCTTGCTAGTCATGGAGGAGGCTGCTATAAATCTTGCTGAGATAATAAAGGACATTTTGAGTGGGCCAAGGTAGCTGAACTGATTAAGAAGATTCCACTTTTTCCAAGATTAGACTCCTTTCCAACCACGACCAGGACGTGAGCCCTGCAGCTCACCTCTATAACACAGTTTTATTTGCATGTATGTGTGTGTGCATATATATATATATATATGTATATATATAGTTTTTCTTTTCAGTGGTGTTGTACACCTCACATTACACGATCTCGTTATTTTCGAATAAGGTTTTATGTAAGGTGTACTTTCAGTTTTCTAAAAAATAGAAATCACAAGGGGAAAAAGCAATAACAAAGCTCAGGGCTTCAAAGCTTTCATTACATTTCCTGCTATTTTACAATAAAATGCTTTTAATCATGTTTCAAATCCTGTCATGACATCCAAGTCTGTGAAGTTGCTGTTGTTTCTTTATTATGCAGTCAAACAGAAAAGAATTGAGGGCGAAACTTTTTGATACATTAATGATATTTCAATCATAAATATATTTCACTTGCAACAAACCATATTTTGAGTGAAAGCTTTGCTCTCGAACTCGTTCTGTTTGACTGCATAATCAAGACACAAAATTAACTTCAATAAAATTTCATAAAGTCTATATTTTTATCAAAATAGGTTTATTAGTTGTCGAGTCATAAGCATAAACACAATATTTAATCCAGTCGTTAGACGTTTCTCAATAACAGTGAAACAAATGATGTAGTTGAATGACATTATGACGCAGTGTGGGATCATGGGATTTCTTTATTTCTCTCTCACTATTGCAGATGAAGTTGTCTGTGACTGACTCAGGCAAATGTTCAAGGACGACGTGATGTATTAAAGTTTGATTTTCATCACAATTAGTCATGTTTTACGACTTCCTCTTTAAGTTAGCTACAGGCAACAAAATGAAACACATCATTGCCTTGAATAAAATGACAAAATTATTCCAGTTTAAACATTGTTGGAAACATCTGAGATAATGCAAGTAAACAATCTGACAAAATAATAGTAAAGATGTATTTGTTTTTGGATATTTGAATGTGGAAATGTCACATATAGAGATATAACGGTTACCAGTTTCATGATTAACCATGGTGAAATTCCCTACAGTTGGTGTTACCATATGAATTTTAGTTATCATTAAAATCGCAGTTAAATAGTGTGTTGTCGAGCTCATGGTAAAAACTGTAAAGCATCAACTAAATTTGGCAGCGGTGTCCCAGACACAGGCTGGCACGCACGGCAACAACCTGGGTTTGTCATGTGCAACAGTGAAAACATGGCGGAGGGCGGTGATAGCACCACTCAGGATATTTTTCAGCCACCCAAGAAGATTAAGTCAGAAGTGTGGGCGTATTTTGGGTTTAATAAGAGTGGTGAGAGGAATTTAATTGAAAACAGATACTCTGCTTGCAGAAAGTTCAGGAAGAAAGTCGCTGCTGAAGGTGGCAAAACACGTCAAATCAGCTCAGCTGTCGATGTGCCCACTACTCGCAACTTCATGGCGCGTGCAGGTAAGTTACTGGTAACTTTTAGCTCAGTGTTGACTTGGCAACTTCATAATAAGGGAAATTGCCATGGTTTGTCAGTTCAACGAGCTAGTAGTGGGTCAATAATGTAAACTTAAGCACTCAGTCTAACCTACTCATAAAAACACTAACATTACACATCTCGTTGTACTGAAGCCCACTGGCATGTTTTATTTCCTGCAGCCTCAGAGCGAGTTAAATGCCCCAGGGAATTCTCTGCAGGCTATGTTTGTATTTGCATATTCTTGATACAGAACACTGTTTATCAGTCCTTTTTGAACAATTTCAGCATATTTCAACAGTACTGGGATAATACTGATAACTATGATAATTTTCAAACCATAAGTGTGGTGAAATTAAATGTGTTGCATTGATTCTTACTGACTATTAAAAATCAGTTGAATATGTTTTATCACACGGACCTTGTCATGTTGTTACTGCCACAGCTGACTAACGTCATTTCAGTGAATCAAGTGTTTGGACTCATGTCATCCGGTCAGCTGAAGGCTTTAGTTTCATGTGCATGCTGGCTAACGGCTTACTGGGACACTTGAATAGAACAGACGCTGTTAACATAATTACATTTTCCTACAATAAAAAGCCGAAATAGCAGCCGTGTCCTTATTTAATCTGTACAGAAATGGCTATGATTATCTTGCTTGGTGTACAAAATGGCTTCATATTAAGATATGCAGTGATATTTTACATAAGACATAATCTCAGATGCTGCTAATAAAGACTCACCTGTCACAATGCAGCAAGAGGTTTGGAGGGAATCTGGGTGACATATGGAGGCCACTGGAGGTGCACCTCAGGCTCCCATTGAACAGGTGGAAAAGCCCTCCCCCGGGCATCCAAAGAGTGGACAACCACGATGATCGGAGGAGCCCCAGTTGGCACGATCCCATCCCTCAGTCCTGTAACCAGACGAGGTGCCAGGAGAGTGCGTGATGCACGCCAAGGCACCGAGCCATGCCTCTGACAGCTACGCCAGGTGGGAAGAGGAGGGGGCCACAGGAGGGCTGGGGCCCTCAGAGGGGCAGCGGCGTGTGTCTGTTCTATTGCATGACACAATTGTATAAGAAACAGTCACACAACAGACCCACAGGCAAACCAGCAGTGATCACTGGAACGAAGCCCTCTGTGAAAATTCTCACAATACAGACATCTGGTCCCCATGAAACACACACGTACACGCATACACAGGAAGCGAGAGACTTTTTTCATCACCTCATTTTGCAGAGTGCAAAACTGTATTTTGTATTTGTGTTAAATAAGCGCTCAGTCATTGTAATTAATGATCTCCAAACTTAAAGCCGCAGCACAGTCGAGTACTCTGCAGCTTCAAACATTACATGACACACACAAGCGTCTCACTATGACATTTATCAGTCAGTCAACACTGTACCCTTGGCACTCATCAGTATGCTTCAGGATGATGAATCATTGTGAGTATTGAGAGGAAAGAGAAAAGGTCAAGCTGAGAGCAGAATGAAGTCACAGAAGCCCCGCCCTGTTCTGACATCTCAGCGTTCATCAATCAGGAGGTTGAATCATTCAGCGATCACAAATCTGCCTCCTGTGTCAAACTCAATCATTCTTAAAGTGTGACTGCAAATTGCTTAATTTAGGAAGGATTCACACTGATACAATCATGTGCTAATTAAGGATGCTGTCAAAAGTCCAGTGTGTGATAGTGGTATGGTGCCCCCTGCTGAAACATCATCTCTGCACCAATGGCTCTGTTGCCATAGAGATTAACTTTAATAAAAACATTTGACTCTGCCCTACTGTGCTTAAATTACTATGGTAAGTGGCACAAACACATTACTAAAGCATCTGTACTGTTTGTAAATAATGAAAATAACAGCAGTAACAAAAGCAAAACAAGGAAAAATAAATTCCAGAAAGGCAACATGTGATAAACTAATAATTTAAGCAAATTTCCATTAGTTAAGATAAAGTCATAAGACTGCAGTCAGTGTTCAAAGGACCATAACAGTTTTACTACATGTTATTGTCCTTTGCCAGCATTGGCCACACAGGTTACATAAAGCCCGCCTATTTTTTTCCCAAAATAGCTTTATCCATGAGATATGGTGTTTGTTTACATTTTAGCCATATTCAATAAACATTACAGAAAGTAGCTGAACATGTGTGACAACGTCAGTTAAAAAGAATGTCTGTGTAAAAATCCTTCTTCATGCTATTATTCGAGCTAGGAAAGCAGCACTTGTAAGGAATAACTTCC
>JAQFJA010000001.1:28064229-28074874 GCA_029874485.1 Naso brachycentron
TAAGTGCACTTAAAAAAAAAACCACATTCGATGAATAAAGGCCTTTACTGTCCTTTAAGCTCCGTTTTGGTCTCCACCAACTCATGAGAAAGTCTGTCTTGTCTTTCTTTGACCGGCTCCGTCTGTCTGCTGGGTGCTGGGCAGTTGGTGCACAGATGGGCTCCATCAGAGATTCTTAAGTGGAAACAGATGCTGGTTGATGGGAAATTCTGAGACTCAGTTAAAGTTTAGGGTAAATTTTAAAGTCAAATAAGCAAAATGAAGAGCAAAAAGAAGCTAAAACGCTCACGAAGTTGCAAAGTTATTCCCTCATTCTTGGGCCATAACAAGCTACTGTCCTCATCATCGCTTTCTTCATCGATTCGTTGTTGGTTCCATAAAATGTCTCCATTTCCCAGAGTGGGAAATGATGATGCAGTGTCTTTAGACAAAACTAAGTTGTAAAAAGGGAAAGAAGAACAAAATCATAACATTTACTAACTTCAGCAATTAAATGGTAATCAAAGATCCTTTTTTTCTTTAACTAAAGTCATCATTTTATCAACCACTTCATTCTGCTTTAGATCATGTTGAGTGGTTTAAGCATCGTGGGTGATTTTGCAGCAGCTGTAGCTCGAGCATTCAGCTCTCTGTGTCTGACTGTAAATTTATGTGTGCACATAAAAGCTGTTTGCATCTCCTTTGATAGCAGCAGCAGCAGCAGCAGCACCTCTCAGCTCAGGGTGCCTTGAAGTGGTACTGAAACACCCCACTAACACACACCAAATTAACTGTGTCCTGCACTAATGGCCTGTGACACTGCCTGGTCTTGGAAAGCAGATCCTGATGATGCGCTGTCAGAGTGAGCAGCGTGAGGTAACCCCATACTCTCCCCCTCTTGACCCAGGGGACAACAGAAGACAGCTGAGCTCATATTAAGCTGTCACTTTGCTCACATGTGAAAACAAATGACCGTGCTTCCTGTGAGCAGTCTTTTTTTTCAGTCTTTCTTTTTTTATCAGTTTAAAAAAACAGCAGTGGACCAAAACTAGCTCCTTCTTCCAACACTGATGCAGTATTTAGAGGGCAGTTACGCGCGCTTCAGCCTACTCCCGCGCTCTCACAGCCGGGCAGTGCTTGTCGATTTTTTTCTGTAATGATGCAAGATTGTTTTGTATTGATACCATGAAATGATATAAAACTGTTTTTATTAAACACATCCATGATAAATTTGGTTGCTGTGGTATATTTCACTGAACATATTTGGAGCAATCTTGCCTTTCTGACGGTAGACAATGAATTCAGTGATAAACAGGAAACATGCAGAGAATGTAAAGGCCTAGAAAGCAAAGTCTGACTGTTAACTCATATCATCTGTGCATTGGCCAAGTGTTGCACTACAGCCAACTGCCTGCTAGCATGTACATTCTGCACCTGGGTATGAAATAACTCTCTAGACCAGCAGGTGGAGATAGTCTGCATTCGTTAGGGTTGTTCTGATACTGATGCCAGTATCCGAAAATGCCACTGATACGCCATTCCGTGCACCAATCAGATACCACAAAACAGTGCCCACCTACCTTCCATTTAGCTTAGTTAGCTCCGACTGATGTCACACACCTGAAATCAATTTTTCTTTGCCGCTCTAAAACTGCACTCAGGAAGTTGGGCTGTCCTGCCACTGGCAACTACCATTTTTAAAAGCAACAAGAAGAGAGGAGGGAGACGACAGAGCTAGCAAAATGTCTGCACTCACCAGAAAGTCAAAGGAGAAGTGCAAGGAATTGTTTTTTATGCACTGGCATCAGATCGGTACTTGGTATCGTCCGAATGCAAGTTTATGTATTGGCATCGGTATCGGAGAGGAAAAAATTGTATCGCAACATCTCGAGCATTCGTCACTGAAAAAGGAGGAAATGAAACACCGCTGTTGTGATAGTCGCTCTTTTTTTTTTTGCTCACTACTTTCACACACTCTTACCCACTACTTAGATCATGGTCTTTTGGTTTTGGACCAAAAAAGTAAATACTGGGGAGAACAGCACTTTGGTGAAATCATGGATACTTCAGTGACAAGGTCAGAATGTAGTAGTGTTAACTACTCAGCTAGGAATGCCCATGTTGTTGTATTTTACCTCTTCTGAATATTCATTCTCCTAATGTGTTGTCAGTCATTCATGTGTGTCAGGTAGCCACCTGAAAACCTACTGTTGACAGGTGGACAGCTGGATTCAAAACCCAGAGTGGTGTTTAAACACTAGATGAAGACCAGCTGGTGAGAGTGAGAGTACTACAAATAAGTGAATAAATTAAGTACAACACCAAGGATCCATCTCCAAATGATCCAGGATTTATTTTTCATCTATTCATCTTTAATCCAGCAGCTGTTTGGTCTTTGTAGAAATGTCCAAAAAGATGAAAAACAGAGGGGAAAAGAAAACCAGTATGTGGGCTGACTCAGCGGTCGTCACGCACAGACAAGGCACAAACCTGTTATTACTGATGTGCACTGCTGAACAAATGGAGATCAAGCAGAGAAACAGACAGCAAATGGGCTTTAATAGTCATAATTTAGAACACTTTTCCCTTCTAACTTTCTGTCATCAATAGCTAGACAGGTCATATCTAACATCTTGGTGTTGCTCTCTCTCTTAAGAAGGTTTATGCAGCTAAAAATAAAATGCAGATGTAAAGTAGAGAAGTTTCTTACATGCATCATCACTGCAGCCAAAAATACCCACAAATCACGTTCAGTGCTGGTCCTGACACGAAAGAAGATAAAGACTATCGAGATTTTTCACTAAATTCCAGCGTATATGATTGTAGTCACAGGAATTTATGTGTAATGACAATTTCAGTCATATCTGGCACAAGAAGGCAAACAATATCAGGAATGACAGACGGCAGATAAGTGCTAAACAAACACAAGCTGAAGTATTTGTGCTCTTTCAGGTATGCGTAAATATTCATCTTCATTCAGGGTCAATTGAAGTCCAAAGGCGCGAGGCCGGGACAAGTTAGATCAGTCAGACCCGAACCCTGAAACTAAAGCCTGTCACATCTCTAAATGCCTAAATTTGAGAATAATCACCATAAAGAAGCAAAACATTGTTACTGCTGTGTTAATCTACCAGCACAACATGCCCTCGGGCTTATGTGTTTTCATCTCTTTCCAGCTGAGTTTTATTAATTGAGGCACTTGAGCGACGGGGCTCATCAGGCACTTAACACATTGCGGCAGCTGTTGGCTGCTTTCAAAAGGACCAGAACCTTGTGTAAGTGATATCCACCATCAAAAGTTAAAAAAAAAAAATCTTAATGTGCTCCAGGCTTCAGGGAGAGATTGCCCTGCAGCAGCAGTCACCAGAAAACGCCTATCTGTTGGCTTTGCTTTAGTATTATTAAACTACGGGGTGAAGACTCAACACTGTCCTGGTTCGGAGCGACGAGCTGCTCCAGTTGTTGGCTGGATTTACTCTACAGGTCTTGATGTACAGTTCCCGTTTGTTACTTATATCCAATTCTTTTATGACCACTTGTTTACATCTACTTGTAAAAGTGACCCATATCGATTTACTGCATTTACATTTGGTTAATGTTTGAAACAACCCACATGCACGAAGATTTGGCTACCAACACGGGAAAGGAAGTAATCATATCAACGCTCTCACAGTGGCCCGAGCGTTTCATACTCGTCACAACACAAACTTCCTCACAGACAGACTTGTTTGAGTTCAATTCTGTATTTTGCATTCTTGGATTTAAGGCTGAAATACACCTGTTCTGGACTTTCACTGTTTTATGTTTTCAGCAGAGAGGACAGAGGGTAATTTGCATAGACGTTTACTTTATTAAAAAGCAGAAATGTCGCATTTTCAATGACATGCGACTTGCAGTGACCCGTAATATCTGATCTGTCCACTTAGACCGCAGATGCATTGGCAAATATTTCCCTTCATATTGGATTTATTTCCACATGTGATTGAGGCCTTCAGTGGATTTGAGAATATCTGATTTCATGTGCTTTCTTCCTGCTTACATGTTCATTATTCATATCCGATCTGTTCCACATCAGAGGAAAAAAAAATCTGAATTGTTCTGCTTCAACCATGTAATGTAAAGGCTAGGGCCTGACCAGTATATCGGTTTGCCAATATTAACGGCAGATACTGGCCTGTTGCAGATATATGGGTATTGGCATATATGTTCTCCGAAAAGTGCTGATGTCAAAACTGTTTTTTAAGGCTGGAAAAAAAGCTTGAACTAGTGATTTAAAATTGTGTAATCACATTGTTCAGCAGAGAGTGGTCCACCAACTGGTGATAAGTGAAGAATTTACTGCTGCTGATGTTTGGAATAGTTTCTGAGATCTCCTGCCTTTAATACACACCTTTGTCACATGTATTTGATAACCACATTCAAAATTACATATAGAGTTCAGGCTGATATATCTGAATTTTCTTACTCCCTAATATCAGTATCGCCATCGGCCCCAAAAATCCTATATTGATCGGGCTCTTGTAAAGGCAGCCATCGTCACTCTGAAGTGGAAAGAAAAGGATGCGATGTCTCTTCTACTACATTAAAACGCCAAGTTACTGCCACTGAGCAAGACACTGAATCTAACATGGAGCAGCTCAGCAACCAAATATGTTTTTTGTTTTTTTTGTTCTGGTTGGTTTACACCCATGAACGTAAGCACGAATGGATGCATGATGGACATCTACTGATTTACTTTTAGTTTCAGTGATGTTTTACAGATGTTATTCTATTGTCTTTCTTGGGTTTGGTTTGTCGAATTTGCCTTCTTCAGACTTTTGACTAAGGTCTAACGTCTATCTTTTGGGTAAAAAACTTCCCAAAATCGAAAGGCTAAAACTGTAAGGCCAAAATGCACATGAGGATTAGTGCATAATCTAACAGATTTAATTATGTATGGCAAGTCCAGAAAGAGACAAAATTGTAGACATTTAAACCTTTATAAGCAGTGTTAAGCCTCTTTGAAACAGTTTAAGTGGATCTTTCACCAGTGATTTGGTGGATGTGAACAGGCTCAACATCCTGAAACATGGTCCTTAAACTTTAAAACACTGCCTGATATATGAAATATGATTTACAGTTAGTCAAGGTGTGGCAAAGATGTCCGTCACCGAACCCAGTCAATGTCCACAAAAGCTCTACTGTACACAACACAAAGTAAACAACATTCATTAACACTGTAGCATCTGTAGTCAATGCAGGATTTTTTTAAGGTCTTTCACTTGTACATTTTCTCTTTTCTTTTTTAAAGATACGATAAAATCAACGCAGCAGAACCAGAGTTATCGTCCTTATAATCTGATGCATTCTTCTTCCATTTAAAAACCTGTGGCCTACTTTACCCACAATGCAGAGTGTCTGAGGACAGAGTTATGTTAGTAGACACTAACACAGCGTCTAGCTGCGAGCCTTGAGCAGAGATGAGCAACCGGCACCTGAGATCTGATAAGTTCATTCTTTTCTAACTTCACCCTCTGATTTTTCCATTTTAAGCCTGACACTGACTCAGATGACATCACTTGATGTGATTTATTGATATTGCACAGCTCCCTCTGTAGAGACTTCAGGCTTTATGCCACTTTTTTTCACATCTGAAGTAGAGCTGCTCACCAGGACCTGTAAACAGACCCTGATGTGTAAAATGCAGTTCTCCTCTTTAAACTAATGGCCCGTGATAAAGGTCAAGGTTAAAGTCTAAGTTTCTTCACTTTGAGTTTGAGGAAACATAAACTCCAGTCGACGTCATTACTTCACACTGTTACCATACCTTCCTGTCAGTAAAAAACTCCTGTAAAATATAACTACACATGAGTAAAGAAGATGAGTTAACATAAAGAACTTCAAAGGATACAACAACAACAAGCAATAGCTGCAACCAGCAGCAAAAAATGTTGGGATGCAAAATACTGTGTGCTTGTTTCAATATTAAATCCTTTTTACTTTGTATTTGGAAAGGAAGAAAGTGAGGAAATAAAAATTATTGTCTGCAATGATGCCTCCCACAAGAGTCTACAACAAACACTTGACAAGTTATGAAGGGGGCGGGGCTGAAGCATAGAGGCAGGGCCAGCCACGACCGATAAATGTGTGTGTGAGTCAACAACATTTGGCCACGTTACCTGGCTCTGTTTAGAAGTTATATGTCTTTTTGTAACAGGCCACTCCCACTTTTTTTGCTCATTGGACCAAACAGATAATCAGCTGTCCTTTGGCTCATGACCAACCTTTACATATCTTTATCATTATCTTGTGTAAGTCAGTGAACCCATTTGGAAGTTATGCACCTTTTTGCAATAGGCCACTCCCATCGACACAGCAAATTGCCATGAACACGACCACGACCTTTCACACAAACACACACACTTGACCTCCATGCCAAATTTCAGCCTTCTGGGGCGAAAACTGTGGCCGCTAAAGAGAGGGGGATTTTTGTGGAAAACTGACCGACAGAGCGACCGACTGACAGAATGACCTGTAGAGCTGCCGGTCGCAGCTAATAAACTCATAAAATTATTCCTCCTGTGCATTTTTGTCTACTTTCCTGAATGAAGAGCAGTGAGGACATGAAGATAAATTATTACTATGAGGTAATGTTGGCTGCCGCTGTTCCTCCCCTCCTCTCCTCTATCTCTCCCTCCAGTAGCGCCGCTGCTCCAGTCTTGGCATCAATCACCAGCTGGCAGATACGCAATCTTACTGTGCAAACAATTAAAGCCAGCTCCTCTGCACTTAAAACTACTCACTCGTGTTGCTGTGTCGAGGATTAACCAATATGCTTACACATTAACTTCAGAGACACACCAATGAATGGAATTCCTGAGAACTGTGTTTGCTAACCAAAGGCAATAAATGCAGTAGAGAACTACTTGTTGCAACGATTGTTGTCCTGCCAGTTACCTTTGAACTTGGCTTCAAACTGCCATTTTCAACTTGACACTGACACAAATTTGCATTTTATTCTGTCGGGACGAACTGAAATAAATTAACTGTAACATAAACTATTTAAATCTGACATCCCTTCCGGTAGAGTGGCCGTAAACCCAAGATACGATGATTTTTAGGGAGATACGAACACATATCTGCAGGCATGGCTGAGTACAGATGACGAAATGTGTGCATTTCTGTAAGCACTACCCTGTGCATTGTGAGTCAATCCAGTGTAAACAGCTGGTGGTCAGGTGATGTGACAGAAAGCAATGCAACCCCTTATAAAATACAACAACCCTCTTGACAATAAGCAACCAGTATTTGCCTTCCTGACGGGTGCACTGTGCATACAGTTAAAGGGTCTTACGCAACCTTCAGGAATTCAGTTGATGCTGAAGACAAATGTGGAAAACAATGAGCAGTTGTGAACTTGTCAAAGACTCATTAAAATGACAACTCCCTGAAGAAGAAAAGGAATTTAAGTGAAAAGTCTTGAGTGATAGGAAAACAACCAACTTCCTTCACAATCTTTGGCCGGGCCTCTACAAGGTCTACCTTGAGACAATCTTTCCACCGTGCAGGAAAAAATGGTTGTAATCACAAAAACATGAATCTACAACTGTAACCACTGACAGGCCGCTGGCTGTGTGCAGAAAGAGAGCTCGTCTCTGTGCTGCATAATCCCCACACAGCTGGACCGAGAGAGCAATAAACCTTTGTGGGAGCAGACACAACTCAGTTCCAACCATAGAGACAGTTGTGGCTAAGCTGTTGTGTAACTAATGTTCAAAGCTGCACAGAATCTCATTCATACCAAGTTGTGCAGAGTATGACAGCAAGAATAAATCTGTTTTACAGGCAAATTGTCGAAACTATGAATCTAGAATGAGCAGTGATACGCTGAACGAATCAGCCGACACGTACTTCGGGTTTTTTGACAACACTGCTGAAAATGCTGGATCCAATCAGATACCATGGAATTCATTTACTGGGAATGGGAGTCTGCTACATCTGAGCAGTGTCCCTTCACCAGTATGCAACTTTGTTATCTGGTAGCCAATATCTATAAACACATAAGCAACTTGTGAAACTTCAAGCGCATTCATAAGATCACATCCATCTGTTGGTAAACACGGTTTTGGAAACAGTATTCGAAAGGAAAACCTGACTTAAGAAAATCTCTACACTTGTTGGTGTGACCTGAATATCTACCAGTGTCAAGAGAATTCATCCTCAGAACTCAAGAACACTGTGAATCAGGCAACAATTATTAAGATTTGACCTTTTTTTTAATCAAAGTCAAATCTCGATCAAAAAATAAAGAATTCTCAAACTCCAAACAACAGGACGGGACTTGTCGCAGTGAGGTGTCTAGCAAGTTTTTAGATAGTAAGAGTTTTGTAAACAAGGTGGTTTTTAACAAAATGCTTGTGATGAAATCAATTAAAACAACAAGTCACAACTTTGTGATGCAAAGTGCAAGTCTGTCCCTCCCTGTCATGCTTCTCAATAATTGCTCTGGGTCTTCCTTTCTATTCTCAAGTGCATATCTTCATTATCATTTTTTATTGAGACCCAACATGCCAGTCTATTTTCTTTTGTTGTTTTTTGCTTACCTCTAGCACTGGTCCCGCCCCCAGGATTATCTGCTCCACTCCGCTGGCGAAACCCTTCTGGCTGAGAGCCGTCAGATGATGGATGAGAAAGTTTGTGCTTTGCGTCTTCCCGGAGCCGCTCTCCCCAGATATAACAATGCACTGATTTCTCTCTCTCTGCAGCATAGCGTGGTAAGCCACATCCGCCACAGCGTAAATATGTGGCTCCAAATCTCCCAGTGTATGATTATCATACATCTTCACATACTTGGGGTTGTAGATGGGCAGGAATTTGAAGGGGTTGATGACAATGAGGATGCTCCCAACGTAAGTGTAGATCTTCTCCTGGCGGAAGCGAGAGCGCAGGTTGTCCAGCAGCGAGCGCTCGTTGAGCTCCAGCAGGTGGCACAGATCGGCGTGGTCACCCTGACAATCAGGCTGTGGCAGCAGTCCACGTTCCACCATGCGCCTGCGCTCCTCTGTGACCTGCAGCCACATCTGGAGGCTGCCGCCGTAGTGGATCGAGCCATCCAGGTTCTTCTGCCTTAGGAGGAAGCGGTAATCCTCGCCACCAGACAGTGAGCGGTGCTCTAGCGCCACACGGGGCCAGAGCATCATCCTCTGCACAGGACAGTCGTTGGGGTTCAGAATCCATTCTTCCCCACCAAACTCCTTCACTTCAGCCAGAACATAACACTTGGTGCGGTCAAGGTGCAGGCGTTCAATGACACGTTCGATGGCCTCAGCGGCTGTGGTGGTCTTGCGGGCACTGATCGGACAGTAGATGGTGCCCTCGGCCAGGGCACCTGGGTAGATGCGCACAGTAAACTCGGAATTCTCAAAGCGCTGCCGCCGGCCCAGGGTGCCCATGCCACCAACGCCATCACGAGCATTCATGGCGGAGCAGGAGTTCCCATTAGCAGCAGCCCGGCACTGGCACGTCCTTCACTGGGCTGGAGAGGCCAACGATTCAAGACATCACCCCTGTGAAGCAAAACAGAAGACACAAAGATGGATCAATACCATGAAGACTAAGAAAATCTACCTAAACCAGAAACATTCTACACAAAACAAATGACATATCATGCAAAACCACACAGGGTGATACTGTACAGCTGTGATCTGAAACTGCAATAAAAGCAAACTTTCACCACGTTTAATTAATCTCAATCCAGGCCACAGCCCTCTGCAATCTGTCCCATTACGAAACTTGTCAGATTGAGATACAAAGACTTTATGTGCTGTTACGCAACCTGCTAAAAGGGCCAAATTATTTCGCTGGAGCTTGACATGAATACTCATAAAGGACAAAGGATAAGTCATCGGGATCTACGGGATTACCATTAACACACATACACACTCCCGAGCACACACATAAGCTCTCGCCAACACCAAGACCGGCAGCTGTCATCCTCTTTACCGAACACACAGACGCTCCATTCACAAGCTCGCTCTTTTAATACACAGCACAGGGGCATCATGGGGTGAGAAGAGGCCACAGAGAGAGAGAGGAAGAACGACGCTCTGTGATTTCTTTGTTATCGTCAGGATTTGGAAGCTCAGTGGCACAAGCTCTCATTAAATTAAACCAGAAAGTATTTCGGAGTGGTCAGTCTGACAGGAATCCTGACTCAATATTTAGATATTCAGCACAACAGGAGAAGAAGTTGGGGATGAGGAGCCCACCGTCTGCATCACATCTGGAAAACTGCGAGTCAAAAAGCCTTTAAACCACACACGTATTAATGTGATGTCTTTTAAAAAGCCACAGTGAAAGGTGAAGCTTGTAACTGTGTTTTGTGTAAAACACTGTGCAGAGTGTAGTCCTCGGTTGTTTTTGGAGAATGATCATTTGTGTCACATTTGAAACTTTAAATGCTGATGAGGCAGAAATGCAAAGAAATATCTCTGGTGTGTAAATTAGAGTTTGTAACCAGAGAGGAAACTTTCACTGCAGCAGCTTTTGCTTTTGTTCTGTCATCCAACCCAGGTATCTTTACAGTTTCATGTATCTCTATTGTGAAAAGCCGAATGTGTTCCAAGAGTAATTATCTGACGTGCTGTAATTTGTACCCACTTTCCTTGAACTCATCTTGTGGACTTTG
>JAQFJA010000001.1:28075480-28093607 GCA_029874485.1 Naso brachycentron
GGTCAACAGCATCCATGCCAAAATCTGACTGTCTGCAAAAGTTTAAGATTCCTGATTCTGAGGTCATATGTAAAAATAACTGATAACCCTAACTCTGCAACTAACAACAGCTTCCATTATTGATTAACATAATGATTACATTTTTATTAAATGTAAGACAATGGTAAAAATGACCCAATATCATTTCCCACAGCCCAAGTTTGTGTTTTCATATGTATCATTTGTCTGACCAAAAGACAAAAACGCTTAGAAATTCAGATTACTGGTCACATTTGATGAACTGAAAGCAGCAAGAACTCATTTTCTAAACAAAATAATAAAATTAAAGATTATCAAAGAGCTTACTTAGAAAGTTTAAGTCTGGTGAGGTATCAATAGACTGTAGACTAAAAACAACAAAAAAAACAAAGCACATCTCTAATACACAGTTTTGTCAGCTGTTTGAGTGTTTCTAGTCATTTTTTGTCTTTTATTTTTCAGTCACAACTCTTTGGATTAAAGACACACAGGCTGCAAAGTCTAAGTCCTTATTTTTTCATTTTGAGTAAAAGGTTGCTGTGTGATGCAACATAACTGTTTACAGGCATCGTTCAATTTCAAACTTCAATATCACGAAGCATTAAGAAGAAAACAGGCCGTACTCTTTACCTGCTTTCATGATCTGCATGACCACAGCAAAAAAAAAAAAAAGAAAAGAAAAAAGGAAATGGACCAGGGACACATAAAATTGTTGCACTGAGTAGATCACAAAGGACTCCAGCAGGGAAACGATACAAGGCTGCACGCCGTGTCATTTCCTGTCACCCCGTATCCAAGCTCTCGTGCCATTTGTCGCCTCAGCAACTTTAAAATAACCAGAAGCCACAGACACACATGCACACATGAGCTTTCCAAATACACACACACAGACACACACATATGACACAAACACACAAACACATATACGTCACTATTTTTAACCTCACGAGGCATTTAAACGAACTACATCAGGCTGAATCCTTACACACTTAAGTAATAGCAGGTATTAACTGACTGTGATTAATATATGTGGGTTTCCCTGCCTGACTGACATGTTCTGTGTATGCGTGTGTGCTGTGTGTGTGTGTGTGTGTGTGTGTGTGTGTGTTTTCAGCATCGAGTTAAGGCCCGGCGCCTGGAACAGATGGTCAGCCCGCTGCTTAAAGGATGGGGAGGGGGGATTTAGGGTTGTGGCTGTGTGAGACAGCCCAGAGCCATGCTGGCTGCTTCTCTGTTTACCATCACAAGAGGACAATCAACTAATGGACATCTTTACTGATTACTGATCAATAACAACATTGCCACATTGCTTTTGATACATTTACAGACAACGACTGACTGAGCTGACATGGGGTGATGTAAAGGGAGACAGACTGGGACATGGGATGCAAATATGAAGCCACTGATGAAAGGGAGTCGGGAGCATTTTCCTAAAATAAAATACAGACTTATACAGAAGTAATGCAGCTCATTCATCACTTACAGGAGCCTTGACGTGTGTGGTGGTGACTGTGCCTGCAGAGCTCCGCCCTCTGCCCGTATTTTGGTGTTTTGGTTAAGTCACAGCGTTTCTAGGTGGGGAGTGGGTGTGTTTCCCCCAGCCAATGAGAGCGTGCAGGTGAAGTTGAGAGTGGATAAAACACAACAGTGTGACAGTAGCCTGACTGGATAAAATAACAAATGTGGACATAGTAGTGAAGAAAAGGAAATACAGCCTTCGTGAGGCAAAATGGCAAGCGAACGAAGCTCGTTCCAGAACAAGAGTGAATGTTGGTTTGGCTTTCAGCGGCTTTTGAGCACTGAAGGAGAGGCTGGGGATGAAGAGCAACACAGAGTTGGTCTGCTTTCTGTTCGACAGGCAGGTGCTAAACACCAGTGGTTAGCTTGTTCTAGCTTGCAAAATCGTCACGTTTTCCATTGAAACAAATGTAATATTCCTACATAGCTCGCTGTGTACGTACAAGCAGTAAAGGTAAATGCTACGATACTTTAGGTGTCGATGAGGCAGGAGGAGGGGCCTAATTACAAGCTGCAACAAACAAATGCTGCTGACTCCACCTTTAACTGACTAAGAGACAGTTCACTGTTTCAGTCAATGCTACTGTTTGTCCAAGACTAAAATATCTTTTTAGATAAAATAGAAACTTTTCATTCTTCAGGTCTTTGTGTTCAATCTCAGTACAACTTTGTGCTTTGGGCCAAAAAAGAACAAACGGTCAGTAAAAGGTCAACTACGATACTAAAAATTACAATAAGTCTGAAAATAATCACAACAATACACATGAAGTACAGATACACCTACACTGCCTTCACTGAAAGCATCACTCACATGCTACACTGACGACAGCAGCAGACACACAGCCTCTTTGATTAAGTGTCCTCAGGCTCAGAGAGAAAATATGTGAAAACAAAGAAAAAATGTGAAAACAAAGAAACAGAAAGTAATACAGAAAGAAAAAAGAAGAGGAAATGTTTAAAGCATTGCGTGTTTTCAACTGAGCCCTGTGCATTTGTTACTGCACAGGAGCTTCAAAAAGATTCAACGGTGATCAGCTCGAGGTTTGTGCTGGAGGAGGTGGCAGAGCAGGCCGAGCATAAAACCTGCCGTGGCCTCCTCTCGTCCCCTCAAACAACTGAACCAGAAACAGATCTGGTTACATCACCTGAATGGTCAGAGATCAGGAATCGCATTTAAGTAATCTGACCTGGAATCTGTCAGAGGGGACTTTTCCCAAGACATGGCAGATGGGGACAGACCACTGACAGTATAAAACAGACCCAATCTCAACTAAGCAATCAACAAGCAGCAAATCAGGAATTCTCACAAAGTGAGTTCTTCATATGTCGAACAAACAATGAATGTGTTCCTGCTTTAGGCAACTTGAACTCAAGTCAGATGCTCCCAATTCACCATTCATGTACCCAAGATGTCTGAAGGTTTGTGAGTTATATTTGCAGATATTAAATAATATAAGAAAAGTTAATTCTTGGGATCTTTCTGCAACGTAAGTACTGGCTGAGAGCTGCCTGTTTGGAGATTCCCTCCAACAGGAAACCAAGGAGAGGTTCAATCATGTGAGTCAGACCCTTCAATGGCTGCCATTGTTCCAGAGGACTGAAGGATCAAGTTTGGTAACCTTTCGCAATGTGAAGTCATCTTTGTCACTGTCATCAGGCTCATTATGCTGTGGTGGCTTTTTATTACACCTTTAGCCACCAGGAATGTGTGTGCGGTACACTGAGGCGTGTGAGCTGAACTTTCACATCCAGGTCTGCATGTTTCTGTGGGTTCATCTGTGAATCTCACAGCTCTGTGGTGCCAAATTTAGCTGCGATGTTTAGCAGCTAAGAAATGCTTGTTTCTGACTGTTGCTGTTATTTGGTGTTGCTGAACGCTATCGTTCATATCTGTGATGTTTCTGGCATCGGGGCAAGGCTGATGACTATCACTCCTAATGCAGCATTCACATTCTTCTTCACAAACCATCATCTGCTTGCACATGAGCTGAACATTCATGAAACCCACTGCCGCCCTTTACAGCCCATGCTAACAAGGATATTTTACAGTTTCTATTACTGGAATACAGTCAGCCAATAAACTCTCTTGTAAAAGCAAACATCAACAGCAACTTCATGTCATGTTATAAACCTGGAATGTTCTTATTATTAACTCGGCTGTATTCTCAGATGTGACATTTGCAGGCCTTCAGGTTCACATCTTTAATGATTTAAATACAACAGGTGTGTCATCTTGTTTTTATAGCTTTTATTGCAAATGCAAGACATGTTTAGCCATTTTAATTGGATGAGGTCATGAATATATTTTGTGCTATTTGCCCGAGAGGTCATGATGTAACATCTGTTTGGCTGTTAGCATGACGGCTCAAAATCTAGGTGCAGCTTTTACAGAGCTGGAATATGAATCCACCGTTAGCTAACAGTGCAAAACTATGATGGAGAAGCATGATACATTGTTTTACATCATGGGGGTGTTTCTGCAGGTGACGGGTGTGAAAGATTTTTGCTGAATGAGTCAGTCGTTCTCTGGATGCCTTTTTGATTTGGGAATGTTGTGACACTGAGAAAAAAGGAAGTGACTACAAGATAATGTGATGTAAGTTATTGGTGTCTACCTGAGGAAGGTGTTGATTACTGCAGACAGATAGATGCAGACAAGGCACAAAGAGCCAGACTATGTTATGCAGTATACATACCACACAGACTTTTAATAGGGCTTCACTACCTTCAAAACAAGCCCTCCCCCCTCACTGTTACAGGCAGAGGAAATTACACTTTAGACATAAAACATCTATAGTACAAGCAGCCATAAAACTTTAAAGAAAGGGATGGTACGAGCTGCTCATGAACACAGAACTCTCTGAAGGATACACTTTGATTTATTATGTGAGAGATATAGGAAAGAAAATAATTAAACTCCGGCGGCATTTCCGCTGAAGTGCCTTTACATGCTATCGTGTGAGTGGAGTCTGAAGGGGTTTGGAGCGGCTGATTAATTGCCTGAACAATCAACGATCTGGCTCTCATATTGGTTTGATTGCTGCGCTCTGACCACGTAAACGTTCTGATTTCCCTCCTGACTGCTGTCAAAAGATCCGTACTAAGCTGCAGTGAGCGTGTTTGGATGGATGCATGTGAAAAAAAACAATGGCCTCCTGTTTTACGATGGTGGAAAATAAAATGTTGCTCAACAACAATGACACAAGCCTTCACACAGTCAGACTCTTTGAGGCAATAAAGACTCAAATCAATCATTTTTATGTCAATAAAGCAAATCCCTTTATACTTGTGTGGTCGTCGATCTTTCATCTTGTCATAATTCAACTTCATAGTCGTAAAAAAGCCATTTCGGTTTAGTGTAGAAACAAAAGAGTCACTGTTTGTCTGGTTGAGATGTACTGAGACTGTATGTACCTATTGATACTTTTTTAACGGAAAGAAAACATGTCGATAAGAGCAACTAAACTGTTTTCTACCATATTGAAGTTGATGCAAACAGTCTTTCATAGCAGGAGCAAACTTTCACTCATTTTAAAATAAGCCATTTTCTTATTGTTCTGGCACTTTACTGAGAACTTTTTACAAACCACCTAAAAACTCCAGCCCAGATGCTCATTATTTCCACATGTTCCACAGGACGAGCCATTGGATGGAAGAGAAAGGAGCCTCAGCTGCAGCATGAAAGGAGCGGGGAGGTCAGCTGACTGATGTGCCAGCGAACGTGCCATACGAGCACCAACATGCTCGACAAAATCAGACACGCACAATTACAGGTCACCATTCCTTGACCCCAAATGTATCGGTGTGTAACACAACTCTGCCTCTGCGGCGTCCAACAGAAATAGTCCACCTTGAGCCTGGAGGCAACGCTGTGCAGCCTTGACCTCTTCAAGGAAAGAGCTACAATTCTCCGGCTTGTTTTGGCTTCAAGCAGAGGATACTGAGGGAAAATCATTGCTGGTTAATTCATTGGTTAATTGAGAGAAAATTAGTTTAATCATTAACAATCTCCTGCTGCTGCTGCTTCTAGGTCTGGACACAGGAGCATTTAAAGGCAGAATTTTGCAAAAAATCAATTACTTCTTGTGGAATCCAAGTGATTAGCAGCTTTGCAAGCTTGCTAACTGTCATTTAGAAAAGCCAGGGTACAAGTAACATTAGCAGTGCCCTTAAATCGATTAGCAATACCAATAAAGAGCTTCATTTCATATCTGCTGTTTCTTCTTCATTTGATAAAAATAGCAGAAAGCTTCTGAATGATTGTAGAACTTTGCACATCTAACCTCCACCGAACTTGACAATTTCACATCACTTCTTTGGAGAGATGTACAAACTGTTATGGGTCACACCAGTATGGCTGTCCACAAGTGAATGTTTGACAGAGGTTAACTCATTTTATAAACTGTGTGGTAAATTGACTGTAACATGAGGATACAGCACAGCAGTCAACTGCTGCTTCTCCCTGTATTTAACTCACTGGTGAACGGACATGTTTGAGGCTAATTTGGGTCAATGGAAAACGAGGAGCGCCGGATGCCAAAGCTGCCGTCAGCGTCTTTCACATTTCGGTTTTGGGGTTTGGTGAAAATTGCAGTCGATACATGCAAATGCTTCCTCAAAGCCCACATGTGTAGACTGCGCTCGCTGCTCCAGAACCTGGGCCTAATTCTTTGGAATGACGGCAGCGGCAGTTTTGCTAACACAGGAAATAGTTTCCTCAGAGCAGCTTATTAGAGCTTTGAGGGCCTGAAAGCAGCTCTACATCTTTAGATGACTTTTGAAATGGATCATGACAACTTTTTCTGTGATGAATGAAAATAATAATTTCTTATTAACTTCCCTTGATGTTAAACAGCAAAGCATAACGTCCCTCGCCTGTCCTAAGGATCAGTCTGATGGGAAATTCAGGATATATTTATGGATCGATACTGGCTTAAATAAACCCAATCAACAGTTGATCCTTTCCTCACTGTACTCTTGTTTTGTCCACCTCAGCCAGCTGGTGTTGCAGGACAGCTCTACTTTATCAAAGCAGCTCTCAGCACTGCAACCATGTCACTGTGTGAGCAGCTCTCACACCAAGAACTGCATCTCATCACTACCTGCAAAAGTAAAATGTCCTGCTAAGCAGGTGACTTGGCCACGATCAGAACACAAAACTGAGGCAACTTCATCAAGACTGTCTGAACTGCAGCTTAGGCATGATTATGGGATTCTCTTAAAAGGTCTTATACGTAACATTTAAGCACCAATTACAGTCCAACTCCTCAAAACTCTCATGACTTTGTTGAAGTTTGGCTCAAAAATGTGTTTGAATCGGCCTCAAATCACTTGAGACGTCTTAACTGATGGGTCACAGTATAAAGTACAGAGTTTCTCATGTAAGGATCCCATACAGTCATGCAGTTTGGATTCTTGGTTTTCATTCAGGCGGCCCGAGTTCAATTCCCAGTGTGGAAACAGTTTCATGTCTTTCAGTCAACATTTATTTTGCTGCCTGCTCTCCTATACTTCCATATCTCGGTTTAAACTAAACATCAACCCTGTACTTACAGTTAGGGGTGCATGATAGTAGTGGCACATTATAGGTATCGGCCATTATTGGCTTTACAATAAATTATCGAATACTGGCCAACACGCCGATATATGCCAATATAATAACTGATAAAATAATAGGCTGCTGTTTCCTTGATTAAACGTAAGTCGAGTCGCCGTCATGTTTCTTACAGTCCCTGTGGACAGACGTTATGTTTACTTACTTTATCACTCGTGAAACAGGCCAAATTTGTCCTGGTTGTGGGTTTTGTTATGATTGTCTCAGAGAGCAGCATTCACTTTAAGTAGGATGCATCTTACCCGTTTTGTTTAAAAGTAATTGTCATAAATAAATATGACGTTTTACATAATGAAAGTTGTAGCATTTTTCCTCTTTTGCACAAGAAATGAATATTAATCATTTTAAGCTTTGGATTTTATGCCTGCATTGCTGGCAGGCCAACATGGTAAGTGTATTCATAATAATACTGTTTGTAAATTCCACGACAGAAGAAACTTGATGATCTCAGCAATCAGGTGTGGGGAAAAAAACATAAGTACATATCAGTAACGATTATCAGCCAAATGAGTTGTAAAATATCGGCATATTGGATATTGGCAAATAATCCAATATCGTGCATCCCTACTTACAGTACACAGTGCTAATATGACCTCTTTAATGAAACTGTACTGTAATTAGTGAGAAAATGTTACATTTAACACTTTCAAACTTCTAAATATTAATATCTGCATAAAGCTGTGACGAAAAATAATAAATCACGAGGCACAGAAGTAAAAAAACACATCAGACTTTGTTTGAGCAGATACACTCTGCAGAGGCACTTCCATCAGGATAAGGTCAACTTGGTCTGGACATCCTTAAACAAAACCAAAATCCAATGAAGAGGTTCTCAACTAGCAGGACCTCTCTTAACATCTCTTCAAGTCTTTACAAATTATGCAAAACAATCTGGAACTCTTCAGTAAGAATGTGCACAAATCCACACTAAAGCCGGAAGCTGGGACGAGGTCACAAGTGTTGGATGCTGGTGGAAGCTTCACAGTGGCCCCATTAAAACGTCTGGGAAATATAATAAAATACAAACAGCTTCTTATGCATAAACAAAACAAGCCTACAAAAGAAATTAGAGCAGTATTACCTGAATATAAATACATCAATAAATGCTTAATATCTGGTTTGGCTGGCTGTACAACTCTAAAAGAAACCATTAGGAATGAGTCAAGGTGAAATGAAGGGAGTGGAGGTGAACACAGTCCCTCCAGACTTCACTTAAGGTCCTGCAGGAAGACCTGTTTTTCCTTTCTCATGCACTGATGGTAACATGGTTTCAGGGCATGCAGCGAAGCACAGCCCTGCATACATTTTAATACCTCTAAAGCCTGTTATGCACTCTTTTACACAACTCTCAAGTCTCTCTGTCTGTCGAGGAAGTGGTGGCTGGGGTGTGGAACATGAACTCTGACCAAAATACTCAGAAATTCAGCGAGACGGGAAAAAAGAGACACAGACTCCCAGAAAGAGAGTGAGCTGGAAAAATGACGGAGATACAGAGAAAGAGACGGACAGACACAGTGGAGAGAGGATGTTGGTTTCCTGAAATCTAAGCTAAGAGCGGAAAAAAGGAAGGAGAGCGAGAAATGAAAGAGAGCAGCACTAAAAGCCGACCTGCCTGTTTCTGTACTGAACTCACAGTTTGTCCAGCAGCAGCTTGATTCCACCTTTCCAACGACAGCTCGTTCCCTCAGAGCTGAGAGTCCAGGAAACTTTCTTTGGACTTCAGATTTTTGTGGCCTGGAAAAGGCAGTTTAAATGAAACCTGATTTGAAAAGTCTCATCTATGTTGTATCTTATAATTGTCATATAGCTCCAAAACAAACTCAAACATGTTTTAAGAGTCTAGCGATTAATTTTCAAACCATATAAACAATGGAAGCAGAGTTCTGCATGGGTCCGGTACCCGCAAGAAGGCTGTGTAATGCGTGAAAAAATAAACATAATGAATTTACTTTTACAGGCACGGGTAAAAATTAACTAGAGGTGGGCGGGCAGCCGGTGAGAACAAAAATATATCTTTGTTGGGTTCAAGTTTGAGTCACTCAAACCATCCAATAGTTCCACACACCCTGACCAACAGCACCTGTTTTACTGATTTTACCAAAGGACCCACGCGGCACTTCCTCAACCCCCTTTTTTCCTCATATATTTTTGTTTTTCAGAATAAAACAAATTAAAAAGATGTGCAAAATTAATCACTATTTTCCAGTGGCAATAGTTTTATTCTGAAGGTCAACAGTGGCCCTTGACCTCAACGTCAATTTCATCACTAATCCAACAGAGACGTAGCTAACCACTAGCTGCTGCTAGTTTGTACTTCACAGTGTAACATCAAAATGGATGACAATAAGGCAAAACTAGATGGAGAAAAACAGCTTGTGGATAAACCATCATCGAGGACTAAGTAGGACTTTTGGAAGAAGTGTAGTGTGGTAAGAAACATGGGTTATATTGTCCACAGCTTGGCTACTTGCAAAAAGTGCTGAAAGGTTAGGTGAGTGACTGAGTGACTGTAGCCTTTGTGTGTGAGTATGTTTAATTACAGGTATGGTTCAGGGCGCAGAGCTTTTATTAACTGGTACGGGCGGGTGTGACTTTGCCTAAGAAACGGGTCGGTTCTGGTACGGAGCTTTCGGGGTATGTGGTGAGGGTTTTAAAAAATGGAGCCACGCAGGATGCATTTGATCTGGAAAAACATGTTTCAAGAACTACTGATTGAATTACAAAACATAAAGAAAGTGGAAGTCAGTGGCCAACACTCAAACTACACAGCATGCATTTGAAAGGTCTGCAAAAATGTAAAGTGTGCAGAATTTAACGCAAAGGCGCAAAAACTCAAAAAAAGTTTAAAAACACTGGCATCTTTTAAAATGTTATTACTTTTTTTGTGCTTGCTTGCTTGGGTTTAAATTTAGAATTTAGGGATACTGCCGATTTAAGACAAAGGAAAGTCATTAACAGGGGAAAATAGTGAAAACAGTGGTTGGATAACTTCAGGAAAATTCAAACAGCAAACTCACCAACACAGGAAATCATTAGAGTAAAACAGAAACGAAACCATGAAAATGCAACAGAATGTGTCATCACCGTGCCTTCACGCAGCTGGTGTTTACGCTTACAAAAGTGTGTCAGCAAGACACCTGAGTCAGTGAGGCCAGAGCCATGCTGGAACAAGTCCATGCTGGAGTGACTGTCCACACCTTAATTAAAAATGACTGAAGGCCTCGTTGGCCCTCGTTGGATGACTGCGGCTGCTTGTTCTGAATGAGGCGCTCGGCCTCCGCTAACTCCTCCACATTCCACTGACTGAACACCAACAGGTGACACGCCTGACACGAAAGTATGACACTGGAAGAAGAGCCTTGTTTCTGTGTGTGTGTGTGTGTGTGTGTGTGTGTGTCTGCTAAATGATATACTGCTGTGCAGGACGTCCTCTTGTTATTGCTGAAAGTAAATTTTGGAGAGTGGGAGAAAGAAGAGGAAGGAAGTTAATACAGAGCGCAGCACAATTGGCGAGGACAATATTGTAATAAAAATACATTACATGCTACTGTGTGCTGTGATATTACTCTGTATTTTACAACTACAACGCTTACAAGCTTGTAAATGACTGAAGGATTCATTCGACTAACCCTCATGAAAGGGGACAGAGGCCACTTGTAGTGAGATTCACCGTGTCAAGTTTAATTTAACTTGCTATAGACAGCTACATTCAATGTGGTTTACCTGTTTATTTATTTATTTATTTATTTACTTATTTAAGAGAGGGACGGTGCACTTAATGAACACTGACACGTAAATATGCAAGACTGTAGCCACTGACTAGTCTCCATTTGTAGGCCTTTGGCAGGTTGATGTTGCACATTTATACAGAAATACATAAAACCACATGTCATACACAAAATACAACATATGAAACTGAATTATTGGTGACTATAATCAAACAGTCTCCTTGTTAATAAAGTGACTTTTACTGGCTGCTGTGAAGAATGGCTATTAAAAAAGCAACTGGAGGCTTTTATGAAAACAGCACGAGAAACAGGGGGAGTAAACAGCACCACTCCTCTGTTGTCGCCATGAAGAATTCCACTTCCTGTGTCCACTCCCCGGACAATGACAGCAGCTTTGGGTGAGACAGGAAGCAGAGCTCAGGGGGCTTCGGCACAACAATGCCATAACAACACCATCACAGCTTTGTTAACACATTTTTAATTCACCTGTGTCCTATTTGTCCTTACAATTTCAAAGTTAAGTTTCTCTTTAAGAAGGCTGGCTGTTTTTTTTTCCACTTAAAAAAAAACAGTAGTAATATCATTCATAAACTCTCTGTCAGATTCCCAAACCATATCAAAGGAGTTTGGGAGAAAAATGGTGGTTAAAACTTCACATTCAGCCCAAGCTGAAGTCAAACCTGAACCACAATAAAACACATCTGAAAGTGGCGCAACACACATATAATCAAGTATTCCACTGCAGCATTGTTTACATTCACTTCTGAGCATTACAGCTTCAGAGACCAAACAACAAAGACAATGGGAGCTGTGGTAAATGAGGGACAAAGCCAGTTTTACACCATGAAGTGCAAGAAAACCAGTCACACCAAAAAAATGTGTATTTACGTTTAGTCATGTTCACCGACTTCCTCCAGAAGAGAGCAACAGGAAACAAAATGACAGATTCCTCAGAGTTTGAACTTTGTTGGAAACATTTGGGATAAAGTAAGAATCCAACTAAACTAAATATGTAACAAAGATCATTTTAGCATTTCATTGAGGAAATGTTATGTGGCATATTCTCAGAAGGATATGGCAACTTTTTTCTCTTTTTGTTATTTGTCTCCCTCCTGAGCTACAGACAAGAAGAGAGATACCATTCTTTCAACTGTGCGTGCAGTAATAAGGAAGAGACGAGCAGAGCTCACCCACTGCTAATTAGCTTAGCTCAAATACTGGTAGTCAATGGGAAGTGCTAGCCTGCCTTCACCTTAAGTCATCAGATAAATTTTCCAACAACTCTAAACGGTCCTGTGTGCTTGTTGCGACTTGTTTATTCACTGCGTTACATTATTTTAGACTCAGATTAGCACTTTATGTAATTTTAGAATCATATACGTACCAAAAGTCAACCGCAGGGCACATGCATGCCAGTAAACAAGTAAATACATAAAGTGCTAATCTGAGTCTAAAAATAACATAACATGGTAAATAAATGAGTCACAACAAGCACACAGGACCATTTAAAATTGTCGTTGGAAAGTTTATCTGATGACTTCAGGCAGAGGCAGCTAGCACTTTCCGTTGACTACCAGTATTTGAGCTAAGCTAATTAGCAGTGGGTGAGCTCTGCTCGTTTCTTCCTTGTTTCTGCAGGCACAGTCTAAAGAATGGTATCTATCTTCTTGTCTGGAACTCAGGAGGGAGGCAAATAACAAAAAGAGAAAAAAAGCTGGTATATCCCTTTAAAATGAGAGAGGTTTCAACAATGGAACACAACAAGTCATGTAAGACTCTAAACAATCAGAAACGCTCACACACAGGGACGGGCGTATAAACGTGGTTCAGACTCAACAGGGTGAAGAACATCCTTTTTTTTTTTCCCTAATAAACCTTTTTTAGGAACCTGCAACTCTAATTCCTGTAATTAATGCACTAAAAAACCCCAAAACACCAAAGTACAACAAAAAACAACAATGCTTCCTGGTTGCCATAGGATTCATGAAACGATTAATTTGAGCTCTTCCTGCCTCCAGAGTCCAGACGTAGCAGATGAGACGGCCGTGTCGGCTGATCCTGAAACACCTGCTTCAAAACCTGTTGTGTGTCTCCAACTCTTCACTGCTTGTCTCTGTCCAACACTTGTGTCTTTAGTTTCCTCTTTTTGCAAATTAACCTCTCTTTCTCCTTATTCATCATAGGCTTCATCTATTGAGATGACAGCATTTTACTCACACATCCACGAGGGTTTCATTGGACCTACACACAGATATGGATTTCCCAGTAATGTCAGAGTGCACTATTAGTCAGAGCCATAAATCTGTAAAACTGTAAGCTCATGCTTTAATGGTTAAACTGTTGTCAGGAGGTGGTTTGTGTGACGGGTTCTTCAATGAAGCAGCTTGTGATTGTCATGAAAGGCCTTGATACAATAATACTAAAACAGATTACATGTAATTATTACAGAGATCCAAGTGTTTTACAATTAAATGTGAGTGGAATTAAATGAAACTCACTAAACTGTTTTTTTTTTTAACATAATCCACTCTAAGTGCATTTCAAGGAGCTTTGTGTATGCAGTTTTCTTAATGCGCCCATTTTCTGTTTCACTTCTTCCTGTGTTCTCCTTCATTTAAAACCCTAACTGCCTGAACTGTAGCAGCTGATTAAGCTACTGTAAGCTACTGGAGGAGAAATTAGGGAGCCATGTGCTGCATGACTAGTGTTAAATGTTGAGTCTAAAACAAGGCCCGTGCTCTTGGACTGACCTCACATTTACGTTTTATTGTTTCACTGAGTGGAAAATGTTTTTCCTTTCAGACTCCAGTCTAGCTCTGGAAATATCAATATGACGCTGCACGGCCTGCGTTTGGCTGCTGGAGTTGGAAAAGTGCTCCACCCCGCAATAAAAAAAGAGGCCAGTAAATGGAACTCACATTATCAACAGCTGCTGTTTTAGGGGCTCAGTCATGTATTTGGGTTTAATGGTTTTCTGTGAAATCATATTCAGAAATTCATATTGTACATTCTACTTTTTAAAATGTTACATTAAAAGTTAATGAAATCACAGTGGGTGGTTTTTACCGCATGTTGTAGGGTTAGCAGAAACATTCAAACAGCCTCTTTTGTAAGTAGTCAACTTTTAGTATAAAGCCTCCTTGTTTCCTGTTTTCCCTGTTAACATTTGTAATAGTAATACTGTAATACAAACTGCAGTGACTGAAAGGCAAGAGTAACCTTAACCTTACGGAGCGGCTCCACTGCAGGTTTGCTCCTTACTCTGTCGTCCACCGACACCCACCGACTGCGTTTCAGAGCGCAGCACGGCTGGACAGCTGGAGTCGAGAGACGACTAGATTTCACAGTAATTAAAGAATCGCACAATTTCAGCCTCTGAAAACCTCTGATCTGTTAACTTCAGACCAGACTCCACACATAATGATGTTTTGCTTATTAAGTTAAAGTGAAACTAGACAACTTTTTTGGCTTAACTTTGTCATTATGATGTATAACCTGATTAAACAGTGTAATAGTGGTTCAAAAAAAGGCACCATTCACTGCCAAATTGGTCCTCAGTAAGTCCTGTTTTTACCATGAGATTTTCTTTGGCATCAGGACAAGGGTTTCACAGAATGTTGTCTCTGTCCTGATTGGCTGGTCTACGCTGTGCTTCTTAGTAACTGGTGACGTCAGTGCGAGCTGATTAGCTCACCGTGCTCTGACTCACCTCTGCCAACAACAGAATGTTTGCAAGAGACACTGTCAGCCAGCGCTGAGACAGACCAGTTTACTCCGCTGCAACTGCTTTGTCTCAGTTCAAACTGGACTAAAAAGAGAGAGAGACAACAAATGAAATAAATGTGAGCCAGCATAAACGGCTGCAGAAAAGTTGTTCCAAAGAGTCTCATGCTACAGCTAACATTCTCTTGCTAGCTTGTTAGCAGAAGTTATCGACTGCAACTTTAAGTGAAATATGATCTGGCGTCAACACCGAGTGTTTTATTCTGAAAATGAATGTTTTAATGTTGTATCTGTGTCTGACTTCCTGTCCAGCTCGATCTGCTCTGAGCTGAATTGCCGCGTTGTGCTCCGGCACAGTCTTTCAACTTCTCAAAGCTCTTTTACAACACAAGTCAGCATTCGCCCATTCACACACACTCACACACTGCAGATGCCAACCTGCTCATCAGGAACACGTAAACACACATTCATGCACCAATGGAACAGCCATCAGGATGGGGTTCGGTTTCTTACCCAAGGACACTTGGACATGCAGACCAGAGAAGCCGGGGATCGAATCTCCGACCATGAACTCTACTGCCTGAGCTTCAGTTGCCCACAACAGTAAAGAACAAAGTGTTGAAAATGGAGTGTTTATACTGCTGAATTTTTAGCGGTAGAAATGTGCATTGTGCTCATTTTTTGCCCTGGCCTTTATTCGAGACAAGCCTTTACTGTTTGTGTCAGTGACAAACCTGAGCCATTAATTCAGTCTTCTTGCAGATATAACATTGTACGTATATTTGTCTTGATGATTTCCAAGGAATCCAAGTAAAGAAATGCTAAAGATGTGTTTTGAAGTGTCAGCATAACATTTTTAGTCCACCACAGACCCTTATCAAAAGAAAATTTACTTAAGTCAATTTATTATTATCATGTTTGGAGTCTCAGCTATTAGGCTAAAACTTCCTGTTTTTGTGCTTTATCAACAAGTAACAAAACAAGTCAGTTGTACTGAAGGCAGGTGATGGTGGATTGTGATTAATCAGAAGAAAGAAGAGGAGGGAGGAGACGAAGAGGAAGACAGTGAGGTACCAGGAGGTATCAATGACCTGGATTACGCACACTCCATTTGCCCCCCAGAATGGGAGTCTGTTGGGCCAAACGGAACCATTCAGCAGCTTCTGGCCTGGGGGAAGACAGCGCCGAGGAGCAGCCAGGACACCGACGCCTTTCCTCCACAAACATTCAACGAGTAAAAGACAACGTCGCAGCCAACACATGGGCTGTGTGTACAAAAACTTAACACCTAAACACAAGCAGGCCCAGCATACACACACGTAACAGGATGGGTAACGAGAAGTGGAAGCTCATCTCCAAACACACTCCGACCAAAAGAGGCTGCAAGTGCCAGAAGGACTCATCTCGTCTTTCATAGCTGAGTGGAGATGAGCAGTAATGACTGTAGCCGCTCACACAGCGCGGTGCCAAGATGCCTCCAACTCACAGCGATGAACACACATGTCCTCTAACGTGCATCCAGAGAGCAACACTGTTTCCTATTTTGGATACCAGTGATGAAGTCAAGCGTGCAGACAAAGGACATTTAAACATAAAAAGAGTTTCTTTTTGACCTTAGGGCACATACAGCACATGGAGGTGTCATCTTCATGGTCAATTAGCTTCAGTGAATTTGATCATATTATCCGTCAAAGGTTTCTTTTGTGAGGCGTTGCGTAACTATACAGAGGGAAGATTTTTTCTTTCTTTAGGGCATTCAACACCTACATCAAGAGGGATTTCAAAGACATCTCTGTGAATCATGGAATACATGAGTGGGCACCAGTGATCAAAGGAAAATGACATAATTCAACATATCAGATTTTGGCAATGCAAAACTACACGTATGAACATGATGATGGATTCTGTGTTTTCCTGTTTTGAGCTGACCGAGGGAAACTCATCTCCATGCATTTGCTCTGAGTTCTTTTCACCACTGTTTCAGAAGGGAGCAACAGGCAAACACCTTCAAAAGTGACATATTTTCTTTTTGAATAAAGGTTGAGCAGTGGATCTTATTTATGCCGATGTGAAGGGCGGTTCATGTGGACGTCGAAACGTAACTGATAGATATCCTGCAGCTGGTCTACGTCAGCATGTACGCAAAGAAATTTAAAAGCGACAAATTTGCAAACAGAATTTGATGTGGTGGCATTGTGTTTGTCCTATTTAAAGGAGCATCACAGTCTATTTTTCACTTCTCTCCATTAGCACAGATCGTCCCTATCTTCCACAAATGTCGTTGTTGAAACTGGACCATGTGTGTACTTTAGTAGATCTCAGGACACACTTATATTAGGCAAACCACACTGTGCCTAAGCACGGTTGACCCATTTCCAGTTTGTTTGACTAGTGTTAGCGCTTCGTCCCGTGCTCAACCACGGCACGCTTTGTCGACCCTGGCACAGTTGGAAGAGGTGAACTTCAGCACGGTGCGGATGCACATGCGCCAGCACAGGCACGGAGCGCCGACATCACTGTGACTGTTTGAGGATGATTCAACTTATATTTAGGCAGACAGCTGCATTAAAAGTCCGAATAAAGAGCAGTGGAAAAATGGGCAACTGTCTTTCAGCTTGCAGATACCAGATAACAATTTAAAAATTTTATTACAAGATGACAAAAAGACAGCTCAATATCTGAAAATACGGGTCACGCTGCATCGATCAGGAAGCTCAAGCGTGCTCAGGCCCAGTTAGACTGGAGCAATGTGAGTGCAGGGCAGTCAGGCAGAGGGGAGGGGGGTTAATCAAGCTTCGACACGGTACGGGACAACTGGGCCAAGTGTGAGTGCGCCCCCAGACCGCATTTTTAAGCCCCATTCACTGCCATTCATGTTGAAACAGGGTATAGAAACACTATAGGACACATGAAAGCTGCTGGGTATAGGTAAGTCACCCCTCTAAAGAGAATGTGTTTATTTGGTCACTGAGAGAGAGAGAGAGAGAGGAGCCCAGAGCTGTGGAGATAAAAGTTTTTACGCCTGGAAAAATAGTTCCTTATGAGTGCTGCCTTCCTAACTGGAATATTAGCATGAAGGATTTTGACACAGATGTTTTTTTAACTAACACAGTCACACATTTTCAGGTACTTTCTGTAACGTTTATTGAATATGGACAAAATGTAAACAAGCTATCTCATAGATGAAGCTATTTTGGAAAAGATGGGTGGGGTTTGTGTAACCTATGTGGCCAATGTTAACAAAGGACAAAGACATGTAGGAACCCAAGTACAGTCCTTGAACTTTCATTTGTCAGCCTTTTGTGAAAATGTGACTTCTGCTGAACGTTAAATCCACTGATAAAACAATATTTTGTCACTTTAAGAAAATGAAAGCGACACTTTTGTAATCTGAGATTCTTCAACGTACCATTTAGGCAACAGAAACAGCGAGTGGCTTCACCAGCTGATCGTAATGACAGGTTATCATGCCTAACTCTCGGCCTGAATGTTCAGCATAATTTCAAGAACATCTGTTTAGTGTATT
>JAQFJA010000001.1:28159992-28171373 GCA_029874485.1 Naso brachycentron
GAAAACACTGAAATATTGCAATGCAGTTGGCCACAACTACAAGATGTGGTGTTTTCACTTCATTCACAAAGAAAAGTGGTCTAGGACCAGCATGTCCTACTGTGTCCACATGGATCATGTACGCGAGCTATCATAGTACAATTGCCATGTCTGGTGCTGAATTCTAAACCCTGTTTCTAGCATATCAGTACAATAATTGCTTAAAAATAACATCTGATTTTAAAGCAAAACGAAAATGAAATGAACACAAAAACACTCTGATTCCACTGAGATTGGTTTATACAGTATTGATAGATTTTTTTTTTAAAGTGGAATAAACAAAGCCTCTTTTGAAAAAAGCAGTGCCTGCATACCTGGGTAATTCTGCATCATGACTGAGGGCATGCCCCTATATCCAGGGTGGTTGGGGTCATAGCCTTGTCCATAGGGGTAACCATGCATATAGGGCATGTAGCCTTGGTGCTGTGCTAGTGGTGATGAAAACTGCATGTGGGGATTAGATCGAGAGTCTTTGCTCATGACCCGGTGGTCTTCAGAAGTGATTCTGGGATCACTACCCTCTTTGCCATCCTCCTTCGGTACACTTTGACTGTCCTTGGGCCTAGGCCTGTCTTCCTTTAGTTTACGCTCACGTTCCCGTTCTCTGTCCCTTTCATCTTTCCATCGAGGAGGTTGTTGCTGGTGTTCGTCTTCTGCTTGGGGCTTCTGGCTCTCTGGGTACTGCTAAAGGCGAGAGAGTTCCAAGTCAGCACAAATCAGCATCTGCATACATTTTGAAATTCTAATGAAAAGACACATTTTCTAAACCTGCTATATTAGATTAGTGTTTACCTGTCTGTACCACATGGCCTGCTCCATCCCTGCCTGACCTCTGGACTCCAGTGCTTGCTTGGAGTCTTCCTTTCCATGGTGGCTTCCTTCAGTCAGCTTCATCTTCAGTCCCTCAGCTTGCTGGGACTTAGGGTCCTCCCCCTTCATGTTTCCCAGGGATTTGGAGGAGGGGTCAGAGGGTGAATCCCGAGATTTACTTTGGGGCTGAGGCGTCTTCCCAAGGTCTGACTGACTTGGGGCTTTGGAGAGGTTTGGTGGCATTGGGTTCTTTTGTTTCCAGTCCTCCTTCATGGAGGCCTCTCTTTCTTTTATGGCTACATCTGACTTCTTCTCAGCGGCACGATGCTGCTCAGCCATCTGTCGCTGCCTCTCTTCGTACTGTTGCCGGTAGGCTGGGTTGGTATTCATCAAGTGGTTGTGGTAGGCTTGATCAGGATGGTATGCATATGGTGGGACATAAGCATACTGGTTATAGTAAAGAGGTTGCATGTACATGTTAGATCGCTGCTGGATGACTGAGGGTTGCTGTTGTTGCTGCTGTTGGCCAGGAGCATTGCTGTCAGCTTTGCGGTCTTCATGAACCTCAACCTTGGCTTTTTCCTCACCTTGGTCCTGGTCATCATCCTTTTTGATCTTAACCTGGCCTTCAGCTACTGGCGTACCTGGATTGGGCCCACCAGGACTGGGGTTGACATAACTGGGTGAGTAATAAGTCTCATAGCCGTGATAATAAGGGGAATCTTTGCTGGGTGTCTGGTTGGGAAATAGGGCTTTTTTGACACTTTCCCGGATGGCTTGGTCCTCTGATCTGACTTTAACACCTTCTAGTTTCCCTTCGCCATCCTCACCAGCATCTGAAATGTCTGAATATGCCGGGCTATTGGTTTTGACTGAAGAGTTATCAGCACCATTCTGATTCACTACATGAAGTGGCGTGAGAGGCTGTGGCATTCCAGTGCCATCTATTCGACTGGCTACACCAATGGATGGGCTTGGGGCATTGTCAGAAAAGCTGTATATCTTGTCAGCCTCAGCCTTAATACTAGCCAAGCGACTCTGATGTGGATCTGATGAACCATTAAGGAGTCCTTCCCCCTTATTTCCTTGATCACAAGGTTCAGTGTAGGGAAGCTTACCTTCCTCCAGTTTTACTCCCTTTCCCGGAGGCTTCGGGCTATCAGCCTCCTTTCCGCCATCTTTTTTCTTCTTGTCTTTCTTTTTCTTGTCTTTGGAGCTACTTGAGGCAGGATCTCCAATTGCAGGGGGTTTAGGTTGTGTGCCTTTCATTTGGGGACTCTTGGGTATTCCCTGTATTATTGGAGTAAGCCCAGGAGAAGAATTTGAGTTTCCAGGAGGAAAAGAATACATCTGCTGCGATGCTGTAGAGCCAGGGCCCACGGGCCGTGGTGACTTCATATTTTTCTGGGACATTTTATCAGCCTTTATGCCAGTGCTACCCTTTTTGGACTTTTCCGATCCCCTCTTTTCATCTATACCATCATTACTGGCCTCATCAGTGAGGCATAGCCCATCTTCACACCCGTCTGTCGGTGTACCTCCTGTTTCCGGATCAGTCTCCGCAATTTTCTTTTTACTTTGCTTTGAACCAAACTTGCCTGGAGATGGGGAAGGACTTTGAGCATCAAAGTTCCTGCCTTTTGGAGTAACTGAACGTGCTGGAGACAAGCATCCTTTCTGAGAGATAGAGGCTCCATTACAGTTCCCTGGTTCAGGGTGGAGAGTTGAGTCCTCTCCATATTCACTGTCTCCATCTAAGTCTAATTTTATGTCATCATCATTGTGGGCACGAGCTTGGTGGTATTTTAGACCATTGATGTGCTTGTACTTCTTGTTGCAGTTAGGGTGTGGGCAGTCAATAAGAACTGGAGAGGGGCAGCTGCGATCGAGGGGTGGAGGAAGGGGCTCAGTCTTGATAGAGGGGATAGGGAGACCTGTTGGTCCGACCCCTCCACTGTTGGAGTTTGTCCGCATACGTTTGTTGCCTTTGGTGTCCTCTGAGCTGGAATTGGGTTCCATGTCTGAGGCTGGTTTGGTCTTGCGTTTTCCAGCTGAGGAGGGACTGGCCTTGATGTCCTCTGAGTTGCTGTTAGGTGGGGTGCGGCGCTCTGATGGTGTCTGGCTGCCCCTCCGGCCCTTGCTGTTAGAGGCTGCACGCGTCTTGTTGTTGGTGGTGCCCTTGTTGTCTGACGAGTTGCTGTTCTCATTGATAGGGGTATTGCTATTTGGTCTCATTCGCTTACCTCGACCACGGCCATTCCTCATCTCCAGATCACTTGTAGGGGATTCACAAAACCTGCAGTTGAGGCAAAAGTTCCATTGAAGAATTAGTTACGTCTCAGTACTCATCGGCAATAAGCAATGACAATGATATCAAAATATGAACATGTTCATTCTGCCTCTGTCCTCTCACAATATACCATCTGTCATTTAGTTCAACACTTAAAACAAAGCCCTGTGGCTATCCAAACGAAGGGCATGTCATTATCATTTGAAAAGACAGCAGCGAACAATCTGTCTGCTTTCTAATCAAAACATACAGTCATTCAAATACTTAAAATAGCAGTTTAGCCTTATCTCTACATAACAGTAATGTAATTATCTTTCTGCACAGCAGTGAAGGTTAGCAGTCTTTGACAAAGAGAGACACCGGGCTGCTATGACTCACAGCTTCCTCTACAAGTCTCTCCAAACAATTTCAGTCCCAGCAGGGATGTGAATACATCCGTAGTCTGACAGTGGTAGAGAAATTTAGACTCATTACAAGCCAGAGTTTATATTCAGTCCGTTGAAAGCTTTCTGAATTATTCATAGTGTGTCCCTAATGTAGTCGTGCTGCAAACTGTAAGACTGTCTTGGTGCAAATACAGCCCAGCAAACCTAACTTACTGAGCATTATTGGGCATCTCCTCGTTTTCCATTAGCCCTGCTTTAATCTTTTTTTTTTTCCTATTGCACTTAACCATGCATTTCAAATATAGATTTATATTCACAATTAGAAACAGTGCAGGTGTTGTAAATCAAAACAAGTGCTTACAGGTGCATTTTAAACAACTTGTGTATTTAGCATAGCAAAAGCAAATACCCAGAAATTACAAAAGCCTTAAGGTACCACCCACATAACACTGATCTACGAAATGGCAGACTTTGAGATAGAGAATGTTATACAGTGTTGAGGAAAAGCTATTAACCCAATAATTGGATTCTGTAATCTGGCTTGTTAGAGTAGCTTTCTATTTGCACAGCTTCCTCTCGGGACATCAGCCGTTTGCCAATGAACCCCCCTCCCCTCAAAAAAGCACAGATAAAGACTAACATGTACTTGGAAGGTCCAGCTGAATTCAGGCAAAATGTTGCATTCAATCATGTATCCTTGAGCTGATGCTACTACAGCAGATTCATATCACACAGAATATGAAAAGGTTAAGAAACCGAGTGCAGCTTTGGATAGAGAGACTGCATCAATGATTCATGGAGACCGGGAATTCTTTTCTTCCTTGACATTTACGAGTACCATGTGTGACAGTAAATTCTTTGTGAAGTGCAGATACGATGCAAAATAAGTGCATGTAGCCAAAGTTTTAACAACCTCAAGCAAGAGATGTGCCATTAACGGAACAAGTAGAGATTAAATTATGAATAATTAAATATCATTATCCCCCCTGCTTTCTCTTGAAATAAAAACAATGCTTCTTACCTGGGTGGAGCCCAGTCATGCCGTGTGCAGTCCAACAGGGTGCCCACATATGTCTTGTTTCTCCAAGTTACATTGACCACCAGCATGCCTGCAAGACAAGACATTTAAGAGGTCATTTCTTTTTGTGTTAACTATGACAAAAATGCAAATGAAACAGAAAAAAAACAACAAAGAATGATTTACAATGAGATTCATTTATAACAGTCTACACTATGTGAGCAAAACATCCATCGTGGCAGCTGCATCAATGCCTTGATCTTCGGTAAAGGTAGGTTAGAGATCCTTTTTTAATCTTCTTCACATAGTAAGGCTGTAGAGCCAAGACTGACTGGGATCTTCTGAATGACTTGGAACGGACTCAACTGCCCTCGGACGGGCAGAAGGTCTCATTGATGCCAGGGTCAGATAACATGATATCAGCCTCATAATAGTCTGAAGACGAAGGCGTGGGGTGTGCACAGAAACAATCAATGAGCATCTGGCGCAACAATCTATTTTTTTGTCTAGAATAGTGTGTTATAATGGACGACTTTTGACGCTACATCTAAGACACCTAATGGTGTCCTAACAGAAAAACTAGCATGTTTGATTTTTTACCTCCTAGTCAGTAGTTGCAGTCAGTAGCGAGCGCTTCCTTTCCAGTGACATCATGTACATCTTGACTGCAAAGAATGATTGGCTGGGAAGCAACATGTAGTTTGCCATGACATGGCAAGAATTTATGACTCTTTTATTGCCTAATCTGACACAGTGAACATTTTAACAGAAAAAAATATCTTGTAGTCTGATCCCGGCATAAGAATGATCACACTGAGTTTACAGAGGATTGGGAATACTCACTTAACGCCATTTCCATTTAAATAAGCCTTCTCACAGAGCAAGAGATTTCCCTAAAGGAGAATTATTTGAAGGTAAATGTTTTTTCGCAACCTTCTATTTCACTTTGCAACTCAGAAATGTAACACCTTAGGGAGAATATGGATCCACTACAGCACTCTTAAAAACAAGCAACAAGCCCTTCAGTTAAACCAATTCAGTGTGAAGGGTTCAGTTTGACAGACTGTGGCTGATTGTGAAAGAGAAGCTCCTTGACTTCACTGGTATTGCTGCAATCTGTCACACTTAGAAGCGTCTGTGTAGCCATTTGGCTAGTGTGAAGTTGGTAGCACTTGGTGTGAGCTACACAATCTGACCTGTTCTGAGTGTGACACCTGACCTCGCATTTAAAACCTAAAATTAGTTTCAAAAGATCACACAGCTCTCCATGAATGTTTCTCCTTAAAAAACAAGTTATGTTCATCTGGCAACACAACAGCTTGTCATGGAAATGTCGAGAGCAAGAATGCACATTTGCACAAAATTACTCAACCAAAAACCCTGCATCGTTTATAAAATCCAATTCATAGTAAGGCCAAAAACAAAGCACAGAAAAGCTGATGACTGATTATTTGCAGCTTTTGCCAGTAAATTCAAAAGTAAATCATCGAGCAAACACTTTCACAGGATTAGAAGCAACCACTGTGGACAAAAACATTCTGAATTTATTGCGCCCACCATCCCCCTCACTCCCCGGTGGTGACCTCAGCTTGCCACTTCAGCACTGCAGAGAAACTGGAGGCTGCAGTGAGCTAACTTATCTAATGGCACAGGAATGCAGGCTGGCAGCTTCTGTCCCTCTGAGCATTTTATTAGCTTAGGAAACCTCTCTTGCTCACCCCATTTTCCCTCTCTCCTTCACCCTCACCCTCATTTCCTCTTTTCAATGGTATAACCATCCCCGACTTACAATCTCTCTCCCTCCCACACACCAGTTACAGTTCAGACCTCATTTTTCTCTTGCTGCCACTGGCATGAAGCAGCGACTATATTAGGCATTTATATATGTTTACTGGAACCTGCTGACATTTGACCACAAGTCTCACCCTATGGTTAAAAAACAGGAGTGCTTGGTCACGGCTAGATCCAACTGCAAATGCTGATGTGTGTGCAAGGTATTCAAGGTACTGTAGCAGTTCTCGAGTTCAGCTTTCTGTCACATGAAGAGAAGAAAGACCTTTCCTAAAACGCTTTCAACAGCCCGCCCCCTAAGCTCTCCAAACACTCCAACACAAAATGGCTCTGGCAGCTGGTTGTGGCAGGATGTAAATCAAGGCAGGACAAATGAATGAGTAGCCTTTCATGATGTGCAGGACATAGTCTTGCCTGCTCTCTCCAGCGAGGGGTTCAGAAAAGACACCATGAGTTGTTAGAAAGTCATTTTCTTCATTTTAAATTAGTATTCAGTCTTTACGTTGAACTGTCTCCTCACTTCCTCATGGAAGTTCTGACAACAGATAAGCAGGAACACAATTACAGTGTTACATTCGCCTAAACTAATCATTATTTGTCAAAAGCTAGATGAGAATATACCATGTTCTTTTTTTATTTAACTATTGCACAGACTCAGGCTATTGCTTTTAGACTTTATGCTATGCTAAGATACTCAGCTGCTAGGAGAAGCTTTGAATTTAACAGACATGAGACACAAGAAGATTTTATATCTTTTCATGTATTTTTTTCAATAGAATGAACACACTGTGCAAGAGGTAATTGTTGGTACACTGAAAATCACAGTGCAGTCTAGACCTGCTCTGAATGAAAACTTTCAAGTTCATTTTATTTCACAAGTTTCTGACATTACTATAACCCAAAAAGTAACATTGTACTTTTATTAAATGCACTGTGAAGTTGAGACATCTAATTCAACCAACACAATCAACATGGATACAGCTTTGGGTCTTCTTGAATAAACTGTACCTGTGAAAAGTGGAGTCAGTAGGATTTTCCTAAAAAACAAAATATAGGCTAATACAAAATGAGTCTGGCTCAGTCATCACTTCTGGGCCTCTAGATGTGTGGTGGGGTCCCTGTCTGCAGAGCTCCGCCCTCTGCCTGTATTATGATGTTTTGTTTTAGTCGGGACACTTCTAGGTGGATAAAACATAGCGACTGGACACCACTCACACTCTCCGGATGTGGACATAGCAGCGAAGTAAAGTAAATATTGCCCTGGTGAGGCGAAACAGCAAGTGGATAAAGCTCGTTCCAGAACGGGAGTGAATCCCGGTTTGGCTTTTAGTCGCTTTGGCGCACTGAAGGAGAGGCTGGGGACAAAGAGTGACGCAGAGAGTTGTCCTGCTTTCTGTTGGACAGTTAAATGCTGAACACTGGCAGTTAGGTTGTGCTAGCTTGCTAAATTATCAACTTTTCAATTAAAACAAATGTAATATTCCTGATAAAATAGCTTGATGTGTAGGTGCAAGCAGTATAAGCTACAATACTGATTCTGATAGCGTTGAGCTCAGGAGGAGGGGTCCAGTTTGTATGTTACGTTATGTTATGTTTATGTTATGTTTACAAGCTGCAACAAACAAATACTACTGACTCTACCTTTAACAGAGCACATGACTATTTCTGGATTCCCTGTAATTCCTCCCACAGATTAACTCAAGCTCAGTCAAGCTGAATGGAGAGTATATCAAAAACCATCTTCAAGCTCCTGTGGAGGTTTTCTCTCAACATGACTTAGGTCTGACATGTAGCTCAGTTATTGAGGACTTTCAAAATCCTGTTCTGAAGAAATTCCATGATGTATTTCTCTGTGTGATACAGATCACTGTACTGTTGGCACAGAAATCTTTTCCAGGACCTGAATTTCCCAGCAATTTCTTCAACTACAGCTCTCAGGTGTCTGGCAGTGAAAAACAGCCCACAGCAAAAGGTTGCAAACACTTAGCTTCAAATGTGACGGCAGACTACAGGTGATGATTCTTGAAATACATCACTGATTGATTGGCCAGGAATATCTTATGTGTTATCAGAGGCAAAAGGTGAGCAAAACACTGGAAATTAACCAAAACATTGAAAGGTAAGTCAAATATCAAACACATACAGGAAAAAGATGTTTAATAACTACTGTACTGCTACTGCAGCTAGCCTGCACCATCCACCATTTCGATCTAATAAACCATTAAAAAAAACCCTTTCAAATTTAATGTTATCTGTCAATGGTTTAATTTTTACCCCAGCAATTTCTTTGATTGAAGCTTAGAATCTTTAGCATGCCCCTTTTAGACTTTATGTCAGCTGTTCTCTCAGATCTCTCTGCCTCTGCAATACTTTCTGTGAATGCTGACAAAATAGTTCCCTGAATGTTACAGTATGTGGGACATCTCAAGGAAATTCAAAGGAATCTGGAGGCATTTTAACTCAATTGGGAATGGTGCTAAAAACAAGACATGGCTGCTAACTCAAAATGCTCGAGCACTTCATGTTTAATTAATTTGTTTTAGAAAGGCAAGAAAAATGTGTGCTGTGAAAGGCTTTCAGCGTGTATGTGCTGAACAGAAACTGAAAGTGATGGACCAAGTTATCCCATCATATTCGTCATCTCGGGCTTCAGTGACTGGTTTTTAATGCTGACACCTAAGAAGTTGCATCAGCTCCAATTTAATCTTTAAAACCCACAGTTTCACTCAAAGTCTGAGGTTAAAATAGCATGAATTATTCTAAATTAGTAGAAATAATGACATATTTTGAAAATCATTTTGCATCTTTATTGCAATACTGTTGTTTTTACTTGATTCTTTCTTTAATTGCCCTGATTATTTTCTGGAGGTTATAATTCTTTCCAAGCAAAGTCAACCTAAGATATGGATAGATAAGATAAGATAAGATAAGATATGGACTCGTTTAAGAACAAATTGATATGTTGACTGCACATGGTTAAAAATGATGGGATGCCTTCAGTGAAGGAGCCTAGAAAACTCTTTTCAATAATTAACTTCAACTCATAACAGTTAGTTTACTGAAAACTCATCTCTCAAATGTTTTTCAAGCAGAATTTATTCTTGAAAGACTAAACACATTTTTTTTTTACTAGATTACTTGAAAGTGGAAGAGGCCATATGGAAGAGACCATATGAATTCATATATTGTATTAAAAAAAATTTAGGATTCAGTTTCAATCCTGAAAGCCATTTGAATTTATCTCTACACTTTCATCTGAGGTATAATATTCAAGCTGTCGGGACAAAGATGTCAACCCCAAGTCAGTCCAAACACGGAAAGCCCTTGACAAAACAACCCAAACAAATTTCCCTGTGGCAGAAAACAAATTACCCAAGAACTGGGATGACTCTCCACGCATCATGATGATTTGTTTACACACACGGAGTTACATATCAGTGTGAGCCATGATCTCTGTCTGTACTGACTAGATTTGTTTCTGAGGAAGAAACAGACCGATTTAAGTGATTCGAAGCAAACCCACCCCCCCGTGTCAGCCTTATTAAGGTCACTCATGACAGCTGAGTGAGGCCCGCATTACTGAGAGGAATTGGCCTGTGATTTTACCACTCATTTCCTTTCAGTGCTGTCCAACAACAAATGCCAGCCCCCCTTATGGATTGAACTCCACCACGTACTTGTATAGGATTACTTGAACAAGAGCGTAATGTTAGGGGACAAATTAAGTCTGGAGTAGGTTGTCTGTTGCATGGGTGACTGCCCCCTCTGGCCCCAAAACTCCCCTCCTCCCTCCTTAACACATTTCATTAAGTTGCAGCGGGGCCAAAGTATCAGGTCCTCTGCTGCTGGTGAGGGCTGCCGGTTCACTGGCTGACCTCTGCTCTGCTTCAACTCAAAAGGAATTCAGCGGGGTTAATGGCATTTTCACTGACTGACCTTGTCAAAATGCTTTTGTTGTCTTTGAAAATGGGAGATCACGTTTGGGTAATGACCGAATGTTGAATTTTAAGACTGTTCCAGCAAAAATCTAACTAAAAGGTTGCGTTTTTCCTTAAATGTGTTTAAGAACTTTGTGATCAAAAAATACTGGTGTGAGTAATTACCAGCACTGCAATTATCTCCTTTTGTACACAGTCAGATACCGAAGTATTTATTGACAGATTTTACAGCCCTCTTTGTATCCTGCCAGCCATTTTCTCTGCAATGAAAGCTCCACTCATCAAGGTTGCATGTAGACAAGGAAAGTGAGAACAATGAGAAAAATAGTGTCAGTATTCATTACGCAGAGAAGATAAAAGATAGCCGGGTGCTGCCATGAGCAATAACTGTAACACTGATAAATGAAGCGTTTGAGCATTCAAGTGTCTGAGCATGTTTCCAACAGTCCATTTTAAGAGTGTTTCTGCACTCGTGGTGCATAAAATGAAGTCGAGCTTGTCTGGTTCTGTCAGTGTCAGAATACAAAGTCCTAAGACTGACCTTTTCTTCAAACCTCGGCAGACAGCAATTTAGGACGAATTGCACGAGTCACTTACATCACTGAAGATGCAGATTATATGGTGGAATCTAATCCTTTTAATTGCTTTGTTAATTGTACGGCTGGTCCGTTAACAAATTAGTTGATTGACATGCCGTAAGATTAACTAGCATCCATTTGATTTAATGTCGCTTGAGTCATTATTAAAGCAACTACGAGGAAGTTTTAAGTATTTATGAAACAGCCTAATGATTCCTCTGATGATTAAAAATTTCCTGTAACAGCAGTGAAAAGACTTCTATTTTTATGTAGTTACTACTAATGCCCGTGATCAGGTCTGAATCCCCGAGAACTCAGATGAAACAATTTTTCTAATTTTTTAAAAAAATTTCATTGTTCTGTGCAATGACATTAACTTACTTATATTCTATGCCTACAGCTGTTAGTTTGTACCTTAGTGTGTAACTTTAATGCAAATGGCTGTGTAACGTTAGCCTAAAGAAAATACAGGTCATAGGTCTTGGGGAACATTACTGCCATACAACTGGCGTATAACTCATTTCTCAGTCA
>JAQFJA010000001.1:28189652-28200668 GCA_029874485.1 Naso brachycentron
TTAAAGGCGTGTCTGTAGGAGAATACAGCCAGTATTAACTTTTCGTCTGCGTCCACCATTATCCCTTTGTTTCCGCTGCTGGTTCCCCTGCAACTAAACAGAAGGACATGGTGAGTAGCAAAGCCCGCCCCCTACTCATTTAACGTGGTTGTTCCAGCCAGAAGTGGCATTGATGAGGGACTCTCCGCATTGAGCTGAAAAGTTGAAATCATTTCACCTTTTATGCATGCCCCAAAAAATGCCAGAAAAACGCGTCACACGGCAGGAGCAGAGGAGCCCTCAGCATTGGAAAACTGATTTTGCATTTCTAGCGACATTTCTCAGTGTGATCGTCCCTTTACTCTGGCAATTCAGAACCCCTAAAACTGGGACTTTTGAAAATGCTGTTGACCCTTTTTTACTTCGAAAACTCTGGGGTTGTGTTGTAGTCTAGAGTCTAGACTAGCAAAAACAAATACTTAGAGACACTGCACGCATCCACCTTTGCTCCCTGACTGGGTCTTTTAGATTATTTGCTAAATTGTCCATACTGGCATTTCTCTGGCATGCTGTGATGTATCTCTCCCATCTTCCTATTCCTGCCACCACATGGCAATCACATCGCCTATCAGTGATCTTGAGAGGTGAATGAAAAAAACTATCGCCCAATCTTATCCCTGATTGCTACAGCTGATATTCTCTGTAGTCATAAACTTATGAAACAGATCAACTGTTCTTGTCTGACATAGCAGGTAAAGAACTAAATACAAGTAAACTTCTCAATAAAGATGTTCTGATACCATTCTTTCCTTCCCGATACTGATTCCTATAACCAAACTTGGGTAGTGGCTGATACGTGTACTCATCTGAAATTTTTTATTTTAGCAAATTAAAAAGATTTAAACAGAACAATACAAACCAGTAGTACAACAGCAACTTAAAAACTGAAATCTAGGAAAATCTCATTCCTTACATTACACTAACTAAGCTAACTGGGAGGTGGCTGGTTATCATTTTTCGGCTTATAAATCACATGGTATCGGCTCGGTGCGCAGACCGTCGTACTTGTTGATACCAATACCCGCATCTTCTGTGGTATCAGAGGCAATTTCAGATACTGCTATCAGTTTTGGAACAACTCTTCTTTCTCAGTGTATCACGTAGACTTAATTAACCCTCTCACTTTATCACTACCTTAAACCATACTCTGTACACAGAGTCAGTTCGACAAACAGATGTTAAGACAAAAGTAAATGATCTCTTAAGGAAGTCAGTACTTCCCCTGCTATTTGCATTAGCTTCTATAAAAAGTTGACATCATTTCTACCTGCACAGCTCAGTGATTTGCCAGACAAGCTGAACGTCCGGTTGGTCGACTGGCTTACACACAGCAGGTGGCTTGGTGCACTTTTCTAAGCTTGCCCTTGTCAACCTAATTCCTTCCTTTCCTCTCCCGGGCTCAGCCGCCTCCCCTGAGCATACTACGCCTGCTATTGTTTGTTAGATGACAGGGTGGGGGTTGGGTCAGAAGTGCACTGGGGTTGGTTGTTGGGTATCAAGAGGTCTAAAAGCTCTTAGCAAAGAAGAGAGCAACCTGGACATCTCGTTATGTTTACTGCTGATACAACACGTTGAATGTCTACACAAAGAACTGCTTGTACTGTATCTGCACTCTGTTAACACATACAAAACATGTTTGTTTTGGTCCGTTTGGTTTATAAGATCTTCTGTGGTCTCACAGTTGTACAAACACGGAGTACTAGCAAGTAAGGCTGCAACTAACAATAATTTACAATACTGATTTATCTAATGGTTATTTTTTAATCAGCTTACTTTCCCATACACCTTCAAATGTCTTGTTTGTGCAACCTAACCTTTCAAAACCCAGATGCTGACTTTAATATAAGATGTGAAAAAAGCAACACATTTAAACATCTGAGGGGCTGAAATTGGCCAGTTTTTGTCATTTTTGCTATTTAAAAAAAGAGAGAAAAAGTTGCTGACTGGTTTATGTGAATCAGCTAATCCTTTAATAGAAAACTGTGCAGCTGTTGTCTGTGGTTTCACTGTTGGCGAATAGTGGCTGGATGTCCTCAGTCACATATGACAGTGCAGCTCAAGTTAACTGCAGTGCAACATTAAAAATTGTTTCAATGTAACGCTGTAAATTTGTCAGATGTTCCACTGTCATCAGCCGGGACAGATTTTCAAGTTAATCAACATGTGGATTCTGTCACGCTCTATTGGGAATTATCTCCCGTTTTCCCTTTCTCCTATTTCTCATCCCCCCTCTCAGTCCAAAGGTTAGTTGACAACAACAGTATCTATTACAACAATAAGCCACATTCTTGCCAAGGTCACCCACATGTGTCTGACAGGGAGAGCGGCTGTGCTGGAAGCAGAAATCCAGATAAACTAAGCTCAGCCAAAAAGGATTTCTCTCGCGCCAGCCCTCTCCAGAGTCATAAATCTTATCTCGCAGCGAAGGAAACCTAACAACAAACTGAGAGGCTGTCATCAACAGCTCAGCCACCTGGATCCCCACCCAAATACCGATGATTCACTATTTGTCTTCTTACAAGTCTGAGGCTTTGACCGAGGCTTTGAGCTCAGGTTGGAAAGAAGTCTTCTTCCCTGTGTAGTGTGCTTAATGTTTACAGTTCAGCATAAATGTTTACTGCCGTGACCAAAACTTCAATTTCAGGTACCTACCTCTCTGGATTCAAAAGCATAGAGCAGTTAAGCAAAAATAAAGACTTGCTAGGCTTGCTATCCAGAAACCTTATCAGCAAAGCAACAAAGGAGTCCCTCGTATTATACAAGGAAAACAAGTTGTTATTCAGACTGAGAGATTTCCCCAGAGCCCCAAACCTCAAACTATTTATAGTTGTTCTCTGTTAGTCTCTTTCCCTTGTGTTGACTCTCTCCTGTGGGTGGTGCCTGCTCTAACATTAGAGAGAAAATCCTCAGCCCCACACCAATAAACACCCTTTTTTTTTTAGATATCAGAATTATGCCAAAAATTACATTCTACTGTTTTGTGTTACAGGGAATCACACAATACGACAGCAAACAGTGAATATAATGCCTAACACAACACAAGCTGTGTTTCCATTAATTGTGAAGTAAATTTTTAAGTAAGAACTTTAGTAAGAACTTTTGAAATCTCACAAAAAGAAAATCTGAATTAGGAACATTTCCATCAACTTCTCTGAAGGAAATAAACTAGGGTGCAAAGTTTGGTCAAAAGGTGGCAGTGTAGGCAATGTTACACATAGCTATGCATGTAGAAGAAGTAGAGGTTGCAGACTGGAAACAATATAGTCATAAAGTCACTTCGGCAAAGTTAAAATTGCTGTTATGTTTTTCTGGATGGACGAGTTCTAGGAATACTTCAGTCTCCAAGTCTAATCACAGGTACGTGCCAGCCATGTCTTTAAGAAGTAGGGGAATACGTCACTTTTTTTTTTTTTTGACACAGCCGTTTCCATCTCCCATTTTGCGCATTAACTGCTTTTTGACAAAGGCAAAAACCACCTCAAGCAAGCGTTAAAACTTTGTTGCAAAATTTTTCTGAATTTTGGTATTTCCATTTACCATATCTACTGCAATATTTCAAAATGTGCATAAAAAAAGCGTTAATGGAAACACAAAATAGACATAGCAGTTACACTAAATATACCTACATCACAGTTAGTAAGCTGTAGTGTTACTAGAATACAGCGTAACATTACGATATTTTGCATAACGATACTGTATCATTTGTTAGACACAAAGTTTTGATTCTTTTTTTTTTTAAAACATAAATTCTTATCTCTAAATGTTGCAAATGCAAACCCAACTTTTTAAGTGAAGTAATAATAAAATCAACTGACTTTTCAGTTTACTAGATGGTACAAAGCACTCACTGTCTGGTGAGGTAATAAAAACTCAATAAAAAATGATTGAACTGAGATGAACAGAATGTAAACTTCATCGTATTAAATGAAACAGATGATGTTGACAAAATTTTTAATTGGGAAAATGATTCACAGTTGAAAAAGGAGAAAAAAATGTTATATATGATATGGCAGTAGTCAACATATCACAATATCATGATATTGTGCATTGTAGCCTATATTGTATCGTAACCTAAGTATCCTGATAATATTGCATCATGGAACCTATGGAGATTCCCACCCATAGTAAACTGGAATCCTTTGACAGGCATCCAAAATCTATTCTAGGCTTGTCAACTTGTAAAAAATGCAGTCGAGGTTTCAGCTGCTGACACAGAAAAGCAGATGATAAAGGTGCGGGGGTTGAGGCCGTGGCTGTAGGAGCAGAAATATGTGTTGGGACATGTGCAGGAGTGCACTGAGCTCTGTTGTGAAGACAGTGCTTGTGCTGCACTCACTGTGCTGTCCCTTTTGCAGCTCCTTTAACTGGAGCTTGCTACTCTGATTGACCTCTGCTGCTGGCTGTCTCACAGAGCTCTTATTGAACCATGTCTATCATAATGGATGGTGATGTGGACTATTACTGAGTGCTAGTAGTTCCTGCAATACAGCCTCAAAACCCAGAAGACTTTTACACCTTAATACACCTCGAGGCAATGAATGCTGCAGCTTGCACCACATGACATTTCAGCACTTAGTGGTGAGGAGGAAAAATAGTTGTAAAGGCAGGTCACTAGGAGAGCATTGCGGGGTAAGTTAGACCGCAGTTTATTTTCTGATGGACACAGCACGTCTATGACTCCTTTTGATAATTATAGTCTGGAGTTGACTCGAGTAAAATCCAGGGCGTTACGCGAGAAGCCTTTTCTGGAGTGAAAAACAAGCCAAAACAGGCCGACCTGGAAATAAATCTACTTTAGTGAGAATCAAATTAATGCAAAAGCTATTTGAGAGTATTCAGTGGACGCACTTTGCCCTAACAGCAAAAGGAGATTGAGCTCTCGAATGTTCCTGAGATGTTTGATGAAAGGACATGTGGCGACGTGTCAGCACATTACAGTGAGAGATCGCACCGCAGTCGCTGGTAAAGGATCTCTAAGCAAATTATATCTCTGTGTCCTTCAGATCGTTTAAAGCACTAATAAGTCAGGCTGTAGTGATGTCGAGGGAGCAGGAGAAAAGTGAAACCCACTTATAACGCGCCGAATCTCCCCTCTGTCTGCCAGCAGCTTAGCAGAGGTCTGCTGCTCTCAGCCATCAGAGTTTGATGACCTTGTTAGTTTGAGTGCCTAATCTGCTAATGCCCTGATAAAAATAAACAGTCAGTGCAGCCATTGTCGTCCCCCCCTCCTCGCTGTCTGCAGCTGCCATCCATAAACACAGATGATACCTCTGCCTTTATTTATCCTGGAGATCTTAAGAGTCAGAGGGTCAGAGTTACGGTAAGTATTGTTAGTTTAAGATAAACTCCTCTATATATCCTGATCAAATTTGGCGGTATATTATTTAAGACATATTTCACAGCAAAACAATTTTTTGTGCATCAGTTACTCACCCTTACATGTATTGAATTGAAGATTTTTTTTTTCCTTCCAGGTTTATTCCAGGTTAAGAGATTTTCAGTAAAAATGCGAGCCGCTCACTTTAGCTGCTTTTGCTGGCAGTCTATGGAGATACAGTTTCAAAACATCAAAACCATCTAAAAACGTCAATTGAAAAGTCTCAAAAGCTCCATGTGGTATAGTCCAAATCATCTTCATCCTGTCGTAGGGTCAATACTTTCAAAACACTTTTATTTCAGTTAAAACGCTTCTAATTACAACACATTCAGCATGTAATAAACGCACTTTGCAAGGCACATGAGCCTTGTACCGGATGTGTTGGATTTAGGACTTTTTTTTGTCAAAATAACCGTGTTTTGGAAGTGTTGAGCCTACAACACGATAAAGAAGACTTGGATTATACCACATGAAGCTGTTGAGATTTTTGGATGGACGTTTTTAGATAGTTTTGACGCCAGCAAAAGCAGGTAAAAGTCAATGGCTCGCATTTTTGGAAAAATCTGTTTACCGTTGAATAACGCCGGAAGGAAGAAAAAATACATTCTTCATTTCAAGACATCTAAGAATGAGTAACTGATACACAAAAACAGTTCTGCAGTGAAATACCTCTTTAAGAATGAGTTAAAATATTCAATGAATAACAAAACTTTCTATACCTTATTTCTTCCCAGAGATTAAATTTGAGATTAAACTGGAATAAATATTAAACTTCACAACATTTACAAGAAGTCTTTAAAAACAACAAAAAAACTTGATTCCATGTTTATTCTTAACTTCTATCAGAGACAGCTGAGCTCTTCGGCTAACAACAGCGCGACCAATATCATATGTATCATCATATCATAATATGGGTGTGTGTCTTTTGGAATCTTACGATTTGATTTGAGTTTGATTCTTGGGGTCAAGATTTGATCCAAATTTGTTTTCTGATTCAAACCATTTCACATTTCAAAATGTATGTAATTTTATATAGAACAGCCTCTCTGCAGCACCGCTAGCTCCAGGAAAAGGCGCATGGTTCACCGAGGTGAGAAATGTCCATTTGTGTCGGAGTGATGAGATGTTTTCAAGATGAAAATGTTGATGAAGATAATTCTAGCGTGTGCGTGCTGTGAACTGTCAGCGTGTTGCATCGTCCTCGCAGTTAAGTTTCTACTTTTTTGTTCTGTGAACATCAGGTCGTTTACTCACATTTACCAAATTATTTTGAACTGTGTGAATCAATTTTAGGAGATGAGAATACTGTTAATACAGTATATGAATAAAAATCAAGTGGACACATTGAGGTAGCAGGGTTGACACTAATCTCAACTCGATCAGGACTAAATCCTTCCATAATGAGGCAAAGTTTCAGTCTGAAGGTCGTGCAGCACAGACAGACTGAATATTCTTGCATCATATCTGTTCGATGTATTGGCCTAAAATCCCTTTTTTCAGCAACAACAAGAGCCAGAGTAATTGAGTAATTTCCTCAACTATATTAACAATAAAAAATACCATAACTGTGACACGTGACTTGAGCAGAAGAATGTCTCACTCTTCAAGGGATACATAAACCTAATGGTTATGATTAAATATAATTTAGTTTTCCAGATGGACAGAGAGGCCCCACTTATGAAACGTAATTGAATGTGCGAGCTCAGCTCGTCGCCAAGGACTAAACAACTCCCCAGCCTCCCCTACAAAGAGGAGCTCATTTCCATATTAACTTCACCTTTATTGATCCACTCGCACATCCTCTCCTCTCGCTGCTACTAAAAACCCTTGAAAATGGTGTTGAAGAGAACGAATTACACTCAAGACTATTTAACTAAGAGACTATGAGAAACAGTGCAGCACACTTGGGTGATTGTACATTCTCTGGGTGAGAGGTGAAAAGTCATCTCAGCAAAACAACAACTACTACATGGAGCACTAACTCGGGAAGCCTGTCCTGCAAATCAAGCTAGAGAGAAACAACATCCACTCTCAACATGCCACGCCATCAAGCCCTCAGCACATCTGTGCACCAGTGAACTGCTTTGATACAAAAACACTAAGTGAGCACAATGCAAGCCAGTGATTTATTTACATTGCATGATTTCACAGTTACAGCAAGGAGAACCAAAAGTGCAGAGATGCCTCATGTCTGCTTATACTGCATTGGGTGATTGCTGCACACACGTCTTAACATGTTTGTGCGAAACATCTGCTTGTACACTTTCCACGCTCAGAAAATTAGAGCTTGGACACGGACGCACACAGATGACAAAAGATCACATGGACCTTTACAGCCATGAAGATGTGCAACATATGAAAAGGCATTAAAAATGGAAAAAATTATTAAATAATCAGGCATTGCATAGATATCAAAGTCAGGTGGTCAGCTATGAGGAAAAAAATGTGAACCAGCAATATTCTCTCTCTAGAACTTTATACTTAGTGAGCACTGTAAGGACTACAGATGCGCAGTGATCATCAAAAACATGGTGTGGCTTTAGTTCATTGGTTAAGTTGGTATATTTTATCCAGCTGCACCGACACAACGTGATCCACAGAGATGCAGCCAAGAGATTGAAGGCTTATCAGATGCAGACAACGCACAAAAGGTTAACAGTATCATAAAGCAGAAATGTGTAACTCTTGAAAGAGGAGAGGGAGCCTGAGAAACGGCTACCACATCCAAGGAAGGCAGCAGACGCGCCAATTACCCACTCCCAACTCGGGGAGGTAGTGACGAAAAATAACAATAAAGGACTCTTTCGAGGCCCTGTAATTGGAATGAGTAGACTTTAAATCCTTTAACGAGGATCCATTGGAGGGCAAGTCTGGTGCCAGCAGCCGTGGTAATTCCAGCTCCAACAGCGTATCTTAAAGTTGCTGCACAGTTACCACACAGCAATCTATTCATCCACAATCTCGGAGAGAAAATCCATTTATCTACCAATTCAATGATTGATGGGTAAACAGTAAAACCTTCACGTTATAAAATAATCCAGGAGGAATGTGCACATATCAATGTTTAATGGACCAACATGGTGTGCTGCCAATTTTGAAACTGCATTGTAGTAAGGCAACAGCCAAGCCAAATCTCTTACTCTTTTTTTTTTTTTTTTTTAAACCAGATGACCCTGAATTTATTTGGCCAGATCCCTGTTCGTTTTCACTCCTACTCCATCGATCTGCTGGCCCACTGGAATGAATGACGGCTGAACGCGTTGAGGTTTCCGACACTTTGAGTGTGGGCTTTGCGTGTTCTCACTGTGTTCGCATGGACTTCTTCCAGGTGGTTTTGGTTTTCTCTCAGTGCAAAAGACATGAATTTTGAGTGCAATGGGGAAAATAAAAACGCCTTTTGGTGTGAATGTGACTGTTGACCGCAGAAAGAATAATAGTTGCTAAGGTGATGACCAACAGGGGTTCTCATAAAAGCAGTATCCTCCTGGATTTTGACATTTTTCTATGCAAAATTACAGTTAATACTAGTTTCCAGCAGCACAACCAACATGACAGCCTTGCCCATAACTGCAATAAATAAATAACAAGTGACAAGTCGACTGACCAAATGGGTCTGGAACAGGGATGGAAAGAAAAAGGCAAATAGGATGAGCTCTGTTTTGACAGGGGACTCTTTCTCTGCTTGCAGGAGATAATGCAACGCTTCTGTATTCAAGGACACTGATGCAGTCTCCATTGAGCGTATCAGCATTCATAAGAGCACCGCTGTGGCAGGGGTGACTTTGATGCATGTGGTACTCTTGTTTAAGGAAGAGAAACAGCATGAGAAAATCAAACCCTCACACACGGGAGACTATAAAAGTAATTGGCAAACAACCAATTTTGAAGGAGAGGTGTAAGTAGAGGACAACCTGCATTCATCATTTATGGCATTCCAGGCATTCAGTATAGTAAATCATACCAATACAGACAATGTCTAAGACACGCAGACCCAAAATCTGGAATGACAGTTTGCAGCATAACAAAGATTTGATTTGCTGAACAAAGAAAGGTAAAGGTGCAAAAATGTTTTAGGTACAAGGTGTTCGTTTCAAGAGTTTTTAGGATTTAGTTTCTACAGATCTGAGTTCATAAGGAGTCAAGTTGGACTCTGTTTATTTATATATAGACTTTTTTGGCAATATTATTTCCAAGGGAAGTAACGATGCGAGAAAATCATGATACGATAATACCTTCGGTAACATTTCCACAGTACCATAATTATTCCGATGATTAAAAAAAACACACAAATTATGACTCGGGGAAAAAAAAGGAGCTTATTAATATCCAATTTGTTTGTAATGGTTTTTAACTTACATTGCTTTGCTTCCTTTATAAACTTGTGCAAATAATTGTCATATGAATTGTCTTCGGCAAAGGAAACTAAATGATGGTTTACAAATGACCCATTTCACAGCGTTACCCTGAGCTTTTTTCTTTATCACGCAATCATAAGTTATCTCTCTACTTTGACTGACAGTCATTTTCTACCAGTGGTCTCTTTCTGGCCAGTCCATGAGCTAAACAAGCATCTTTCTTTCTTTCCTTCTTCCTTTGTGTGCTGACTGTGTTCGTCTGCTAAGACAACTAGTTTTTCACACAGGTGTTTCTAGTTCTGCAGCTTCACCGGACTTCTTTCCCCCTCTTTCCACAGAGGTGTGATGCTACCAGAGAGAAAGTGAAACTAAACTCTGATCAGTTATTTCTTAATTTCTCTAACACATCTGAGTTTAACTCTGAGAGAACGGTTCGATACATGCGATCTCCTTCACTGCAGCCTGCCACCGTCTCGCTCAAAAGTTCGTGATTCTTCCATGTTCTAATCTGTTGGATTTGGAAGTTTTTCCTTCCTCAGCACGTAATGAGGAAAGAGCTGCAATGGTCGATGGTCTCTGTAGTTTCCAGTTCCCTTCGCTCTGCTCCACTGCGGCTGAAACAAAATGAGACTTTTTGCCTATAACTAGACTTTTTGGAAGAAATACTGTTGATACTGTCACGTCTACGTTATCACAATATCACAAAATTGACGATACCATTACATCCTTATTACTACCCAAACCTTTCAAAGTCATCTGCAGTGTAGAACTGGTTTACATGGACATTCTGCTGACAAGAACTTCATTATAAGTCTTTATATATAGTTATTTTAATGTTTTTTGAAGAATCAAGAATAGACTCAAGAAGTCATGTAAACACTGACCGACTCCTTCATGCCCAAGTCAAATGGTTCCATGTCATCGACTTTGAAAGGACTTGGCACTTGACAAAGGCAGCACAATTCCACAGTTGTTTTTACACCTAATGCAAATACAGTCATTTTAATCTAGTTATTTCTTTTAAAGAGCGTTAGACTGCAGTGAGGATTTGTGGGATTCATTTCCTTTCTGTGTGGAGTTTGCATGTTCTCCCCATGTTCACGAGAGTCTCCTCTGTGGGGGCTCCAGTTTCCCCCACCATCAAAACATGTATGGTAGGTGTATCTCCAGTCAGCACTCTTGTCTGAGGTACTGGCTAAGATCTGGAGTTGGTCCCCAGGTGCCGCGCAGTGGCTGCCCTCTGCT
>JAQFJA010000001.1:28392871-28402871 GCA_029874485.1 Naso brachycentron
ATAATGACAGAGTTATGGTAGCACAACTTCAAAGATGAATTAGCCTGACACCTGTTTACGGTATATGTTTATTCCATCTTCTTTCTGTTGCTTTTCTGCAACCATTGCATACATTTCCCTTTATTTCTCTGCTCACTCTGAAATCCTTCTCCCAGTCTCCGTACATCACCTCTTCTTCATTAGCCTCCCCGTCAAATTTTAAGCATATGACCCTCAGTTTTATGCTCATCACGGTGTTTCACATGTGCCTCAGTGTGCAGCAATGCTGCTGCTCCTCCTCCTCCTACACCTTTTCCTTCTCACCCACATTTTGTCACCTCAGAGGTCACTGCTTGTCCTCACGTCCTTTAGGTCACATCAATACTTGCACCTGCCCCTTTGTTCTGTCAGTAAATACTAAATTTCTAAGCCAGTGCAGCAGTTTCCACCAACTTCTCCTAAGTTATAAAAAATAAAATCATTCATACATTAATTCATCGGCATGACCTTGTTTCTTTTTTGTTGGTTAAATTGGCATTCCGTTCTGAACAGAGTGTCATGAACTACTGCACAGGATTTCTGTCTGGATTTTCTGATTTTTTTTTAAGTGCACTGACTCTTAAAATAAATCCATTTTTTCTAACAACATGTTATCCTGTGACCCTGACTGTGGGATCAAAAGATGTTCACAAAGCAGTTAGTAAGACATTAATTTTTAAGGTCCTTCAAGTTTTGTCCAGTAATAAAACCATATTAAGTTGAAATTAGTAACAGGAAATTACAATCGTCAGGAACCTGTCTATGATTTAAGCATACCGGCTGTTTTGTGCATGTGTGCGTGTGTGTTGTACCTGTCCCCAAGATCCAGTAAGCCACTGAGCACAAGGCTGGCTATTACACGACTGAATGCTGCTGGGCTGAAGGTCTTTGTCGCAACGATCCTCCTCTGGACACGCAACAATTCGCTGCTGCTCACCTCCTCCACACACCTCAGAGCACTGAGCCACACACACACACACACAAAGTGACAAATGACCAACAAAAATACTCTGTGGTGGTTGAACTGAGGACAAAGAAGGATGTACTTTCAATGAACCTTACTGACTGTAGATTGTGCACAAAGGATGATATCAGTGATTTTCTGTGTCTCACCAAATTTTAAATCTATTTTTCCCAAGAAGCAACTTTTTGTAAAAAAATGTACAAGATGGATTCATAAATTTATTGAATGAACAATGAGTGGTTGTTGAATGACTGTTGTTTCTTTTTGAATAGCCATGCTTTTTCGCAGAATTCTCCTTTCCATCATTTAAAAGACCTTGGATGAAGGTTTACACAAGCAGCATTGCGCCACATCCACATATTTAATGCTACTTTTTCTTCTGTTCGATCCTACTAAGACAGCAGAAAATACACCACTACATTTCTTCACCCTTGTGTTGCTCACCTGACCCCAGGAGGAGGTGTACCAGTCCAGACACGGCCGAAGGTTACAGGGCATTTGGGTTTGTGGCCTGGAGGACATGGCTCTGCAATGGAAGGGTCGCAGGGGTCTCTGATCCCGCAGGTCAAAACACTGGACCTCTCGTGATTTAATACCGCCTTCACAATTCTTGGAGCACTGAGAAGAGACATGGTGTGATTGATATTCAAACAGCACGAGCTATTACTTTCATCCAGCAGCAATGAGAGCAGTCCAGGGAAGCTATATATGTGAATATTTAAAGCTCTGTGGAAATTCCCTATGATTTGAAAATAAAAAAAGGACTTTTTACAGCACATGCACAAATCCAGCAATGTCTACTGTAGAAATCAATAAAAAGCAAATCAATAGTCATATAGGTTTCTATTACAATACATGGTCTTACTTTACTCCATTCTTCAACTTTCCATGTGGAACAGGGCCGCAGGTAACATCGCTGAGCTGGCGCGGGCCTCTTGGCTGGATCACAGTCAGAGACTGAGCCGGTACTGCAAGCCAAAGTCCTCCAGATAGCACCCAGACCACAGCTGGTGGAGCACTGCCCGCCCGTGTATAACATGAGAACATTGTTTACACTTTGTGAAGAGCAGCAGAGGCGCAAACAGCTCTAACATGCACAACATATCCCACTAATAATACAAATCATGCAATTCTAAGAGATTTTGTATGTATTGTGTTGAGGTTTTTGACCATTTTTGTGGTATGCAAATTTCTTAAATCTTCTCCAACACATCTAGGATGTGAGCAAAAGCAACTATTTGTCAAATGTGCTATAAAAAAGCATTTTTAAGTAGATACTAGCTGCGTTAGCTCTCGCTCTACTGTCTCCAAAGAATTTAGTTAAATGAGCAGTTGTACTTGCATAACAACAGCAGACAGAGACATGAATGATGGGACATAGCTGTGTTTTGTCCTACAGTATAAATACACTGAAATGTGTGGATTAATGCAGACTCACAGCACTCCAGTTGCCAGTAACCCAGTAGGCAGTGGTGGTGGCTTGTGTGGAGGCTGAGGTTTGGACAGATGTTGGCACTGGAAGCGGCCACAGAACGGGTGGGTGTGTAGGTGAAACAGGCGCAGCAGGTGTTGGTGTTGTGCTCTGTTGAGCAGTGGCTGCTGAGTTCACTGGAAGAAGGTGTGAACGCCCGGGCTCACCGTCACTGCTGCTCCTCGTTGTCGTCGTTGGAAAGACGATTTCATTGTCGTCAAAATCAGCTGAATCAGACGATGGAGCTCGCGATGCTGAATCTGTTCCAGTTGTTCCAGTGAAGGCAGGTTGTGTGGGTATCTGTTTCACTGTAGCTGGGGAAGGCTGAATGGCTCCTTCCGTGTTTTTTGGAGGTAAAACTTCGGTTCCAGTTAAAGATGTGGAGTCGTCAGAGGCCTCGCGGTTACCTGAGATTAGCAGGATGGGAGCAGGGAGAGGAGTGGATTTCTCAGCGGCAGGAAATGAGGTTGTACTGAAGTCAAGGTCTGCATCCCATGCATACTGATTAGTGGCATATAATGTGTTAAAATTTGTCTGATCCAAGTCTGAGTCCTCCAGTGTGAAGGAAGATGGAAACATTGTTGACTGACTGGTAGCTTGAGGTATTGCTGAATCACTTGCGTCCAGATGGACTTCAGTCTTAACCTGAATTGTTGTTTCTGGGATGAATTCTGGACTCTCTGTGTCCTCTTTTTCTACAGAGAAATCCGGATTGAGTGTACTTTTTTCATTGTAACTGTACTCATAATAATCTTGCTCCTCAGACTCCCGAGCCCTCACTGTTGTCCCTACAACAGCTTTTATAGTGTTCTGATATCCGTGAGTGGGAGCAGCATGTGTGGGAGGCACAGTGACATTCTCAGTGAAAATGTCAGCCTCCTCCCCATATTTCACATCCTGTGCAGGCTCCTTTGTAGTGACAACCTGATGAGACATTGTACTGATGTTTTCAGGCCACCAAAGATCATCCTGTGCCTCTTTGGATGTTTGTGAATGCTGAGGGGAATGAGTGGTTGACACGGGCAGGAGATAATCTTCAGAGAGAAAGTCATCTAAGCTTTCAGAGCTAGTTTGTATGGACTCCTCTGTTGCTGCATTGCCATTGTCAACATTTGTGCTCGCTGGCTCTTCAGTTTTCAAAGCGTAGGCAGTGACCTTCGACACTGTAGTAATGGCTGAAGTGGCTGAGGGAGCTGTTGTTGGCTCCTCTGAAACACTGAAGGTATTACTGCCCCCTGAATCTTCACCATTGTTCTCAAAGTCATCCAACTCTTCATGGAAGTTGATAAAGTTGTAATCATAGTAAAAATCATCAACATGAACACTGTTCTTTGGGGAGGGATCAATTTTTTCGATGTTATTGTGGTAGTGAAAATCTCCCTCCACGACGTTGTTTAGGTTGTTGTGGTTTCTCGGCTGGGCTCGGGTGGTGCTGTGTTTGGGAGGAGGTTTGACTTCAGGTATGGAGTTAATTTCATTGAGCACTTCTTTGCTGGACCAGCCACTTCCAGACCAATCAATACCAAAGTTATCCACCACTTGTGGACACTCCTGAATGTTGCAGGTAGTGATGGCGAGTGGCTTCTTTTGGGGGTCACAGTCAATACCTGTGTTTCTAGAGCAGGTTACGTTACGGCGACGTACTCCACCTCCACAGGTCAGTGAACACTGCAGGGAAGAAAAGACATCACATCAGATCATGATGAAGCCAAACATTTACTTTAAAAATTCCTTTAAATAAAGGAATATCAACTACAATACAGAGCACATTTTCAATAACTTAAAAAAATGTTATTGTGATTCTGCAAACCCAAACTGTTTCTGCACATCAGTGTAATTCCTAACAGCTGTGAGGACTGTGCGCTTACTCGGACTCACAACCGAAGGAATATAAACAGGACTGAAACAAGACAAAGGCTGCATTCCAACAAACATACTTCTATATAATTTGGTAGCCAGAAAAGGATGTAATATGTCTGAATACATAGTATGTCAAATACAGTTTGCCAAAAATTGCAGGATGCAAGTCTGCACGCTCTTCTTGCTATTCTGACCCACAATCCTCTGCACAGTGGAAGAAACATCACACTGGCTGTGCTGTAGAGAAAACCACAGACAAATGACGGCTCACTGAGACAAGAAAGACGCCACACTGACAGATAAACAGCACACTCAAATCAAGAGGTCATGCACATGCTGCAGACTGCGACGAATGTATAAGTAATTTTATGACAAAGTATGTCCAAACTGTATGCACACTGCATGCAACAGTATGCACTGTGTATACGAAGAGTAAAAAGAGAAAGTATGTAGTGTGAAACTGAGTGTCCAGCCACATGAGCGGCTCTGTGAGGCTGTACGGAAGTGTTTCAATCAGCACGCTAACATGCTAAAAACAACAATGCTAACATGCTGATGTTAAGCTGCTAATGTTTTTACTGTTGAACATCTTAGTTCAGCATATTAGCATGCTAACATTTACAGCGGTTGATGGCAATGTCAAAAGCACTTAAAACACAAGTCTGCCGGTTTTCAACCATATCGCTATCCATCCAAATTAGGGATCTAATGTGAAACCCAACAGTATTTTTTGAAAATGTTCTCCGTGTCACTGGGATGCAGCTTAAAAATCTCTTACAAACTGTTCACCTCTCTCTTTTCCCTTCACTCTCCAGGCGAGACGCTGCCATGCTTGTTTTGAGGGAACTGTCTGGCTCTGGCAGACCAAAAACTCTTCGTTTTTGAAAATGATGCAATAACAGATAAAAGGAATAATCAGATGAGACGGGTAAAACCTTGAAGCCACGAAAATTACTGTTATTTTGTGATGCAATGCATCCTGGTACATGAAGGCACTACAAGAACAGCTGTGTGAGCAGGACAGCTCAGAAAACTCAGTTTTCTCTGTCAATATAGCACAAACTGAGGAATTTATTGCTTCAGTTGACTACAATTACCATCAACATTGATTGGACATCCACATTAAAAGTGGTGGATTTTCCATTTCAGCTGGTAATGTTTCCTCTGTTGAACATCCTAGTTTAGCATATTAGCATGCTAACATTTGCAGCCAGAGGTTGGTGGCAATGTCAAAAGCATTTAAAGCAGGTATTTGGTCATAAATCCAAGTAATGGATAAAAAACTAATGGGCTGACCAAATATAATGACATTCCTTTTAATGATTGTGATTGATTGAGTCCTTTTACAAAAAAACCACAAATGTCATTCTGCTAGTGGTGCTAGCTGATCGGAAGGTTTCATCCTCTTTGGTCCATGAATGACTGTACAATTTCGTGGCAATTCATTCAACACTTGTTGAGATTTTTGAGTCAAGACCAAAGTCGTGGACCGACTGACAGAATAACAACGGGAACTTCAGAGCAATGCTGCAACAAAGTTGAGCAATGTGGTACTTCAAAGAAGTGGTTTTGAGAAAGGTGAGGTGGTGTCAGAGAGTTCAGACCAGGATGAATTTCTTATTTTTATAAACTCTGGATGTAAATAAAGCCTCAAAACATCTTCAGCACATGACTGCTGGCGCTTTGCTGCCCTAAAGACCTGAGGTCATACTCTGCTTATGAGTAATCAGAGATGTTTGTCCGTCTGTGAGTGGCACTTCAAACTGAAGCTTTTGTCTAGTGAGAAAGCTTGAGATGTGATGATATCTTGTGACCCACACTGCAAACTGAAGAAATACACTATGCAAGAAGTGAAAGAAAAGAGCATGTCTTTCTCTATTAACACTACATGGTTTAACATCATATTTTATAGAAATACCTTTTCAGAAAATATGAAAGTACCTCTAAGAATTCATAGTGACACTAAGAACAGTTTGCATTTCATTTCCCTTTAAAACACAATATCCGACAAACCAGAGTCTCTCCTTCCGACGCAGACTCACCTTTGACCAGCTGCTTGTGCTCCAGTCAGCCGGGCAGGGGATGTGTGTGTTGCAGGAGGATATTGACTGTGGTTTGGGTATGTGTTCACATTCACTGGGCTGCAGGGCTTTCTGTTCCTCCACACTAACCGCCTGGATGCAAAGCACCGTCCGTTTAGTCTGGCCTGAGCTCCCACAGCTCGCCGAGCACTTCTGCCACTCTCCGAGCCACCATCTACACACAGACACACAAAAGATGCAAATGTTTCCTATTTATGTGTCCCTTTGGGATAGAAAATTACAATATTTTACGGCTGACCAAAAGGCTTTTTATTCACACATAAAGACTTAATTGGCTGTGTTAAAAAAGTTCAGAAAGCACAATGTCATTCTCCCTTGCACATGTTACTCTACAATACAATGTCTCATGTTTTGCGTCACTATAAAGGTAAAATTCCTGCTATCAAAACTTTCAGCTTGACTCACATTTTCGGTCACCCAGAGACAGATTACACTGTGACAAGCAAAACTTGAAACACAAGTAAACAACCCGGGTGGCTGTGACTCAGGAGACAGAGCGGACCGTGTAATTATCCGGTCAATGGTTTCAATTCCGGCTCACCCAGTCTGCATGTCGAAGTTTCCTTGTGCAACACACTGAACTCGGTGGAATTTGAATGTGTGTGTGTGTGTGTATTTCTGATGAGTGGACTGAGTGCACGAATGCGTGAATGTTGAAATACTGTATAAAGGGCTTTGACTGGTTAAAAGACTAGAAAAGTGCTATATTCAAAAATCTACTTACCACTATGCCTACTTTGGAAGAGGGTGATAACGGCTGAGGGACGGCCCTATTTTGTGGTGTGCAGTCTAAAGCGCTTTGCACAAGTTTAATTGGGCTGTGTCCAAGTCCACTTTGCGATTTATGGCTCATAATCTGGGCATAAATTGAGGCGCAAGGCGCAAAAGGGGATGGATTTACTCCCTTAATTGATCATAGTTGTGTTTTGGGTGTAACAAGGAATAAAACATTCAGTGTGTCATCTCTCATCTGCTCACATCTGTGACCATCTCTTGCGATGGTCACAGATGTGAGCACTTTTGCACACGGGGGTGAGAGAGGTGAAAGCGCATAAGCAGACCATCTTCGGCAGCATGAGTCATTTAACGAAGCTCCCTGAGGTGAGACAGGCGTAGAAGGAGAGGATCCTCGTCCTCTGGCGTCACCAGACTAGTGGCACTGAAGGTTAATTTACACTCTTACGTCTCTGTGTGTTCTGAATCTGAACTGACGGTTTTTAATGTAATCAAATGTGTGGGCAGAATACATTCTGGATTGGTGAGTCTGAAGTGAAGAGGTCATGCTTTCACTATTACCACTCTTCAGTTCTTCGGCACTTGAAAATAATACAAAATTTAGAGAGAGAAGAAAAAAAAATCATCAAATTGGTTGCTGTAAACGAGGCTCTTTGGGGAGAAAACAAGTTTTATTCTCCAAAAAGCTCCTCTCGTCCTCAGGAGCTCCTCTTTGAAGTCCAAACAAAATGCTCCTGGTGTTGTTTTTCTATCAACTGCAGGTCAGAAAATTGCACTTGCCGACATCTTGACATGAATCCTGGAGGCAAACTGTTCACATACACTGCAGGCACAACAGCAGCTTTTTCATCTGTCTTTTTTTAGTCCATAAGAAAGTCCAATACAGTCCAATACATGGTGTTGTCACAATGTGCACTTAAAGAGGCTGCATTGATCTAATCAAAATGAATCTTACTGTATTTTTTTTTTAACTGTAATTGTAACTAAACTTCCAGTTTTTGTTGTATTTCTGCACATATAAACATTTCACTCACTGTCACAGAGTTGAAAAAACATCTTTATACTATAGTTATGTCACCATTGTTAATAAATGTTGTAATGGTGCTGCAATTTCCTTTGCTGACAGAGGAAGATAAACAACACAGATGACTCAATGTCTGCTAAAGTAGTTTAAGGTGCCGCTGTTAGATTTTTTAAGCCTTTGGCCAAATCTGCAGTTATAAACCACCTTTGAAAATGTAACTTTTACATTGAAATGGCAACAGGCTGTCTGTAGAACGTAGAACGGCAAACGGTCTTACATGAACAGGTATACTAATGACATGTGATTGACATTTGGAGCAAGCGAGGTGATGTCTTTTTTTAAACCGTTCATGTAAAGTACAAGTTCAAGGAAACAAGTAGGCTTTGTAAAACGGCCATTACATAGAGATACTTTATTTTTTTTAAGACTGCAGCAACTTTTGCAAACACAGCTTCCTTTTACATCATTTTATTTTGTTACGATAAAAAAAGCTGCACAAAATCATCAAATCTGATGGTTCAGCATTTGTGTTGCTTTGGGTTCTGTAGCTCAGAATCTTTTTTGCAGTTCACACTACTTTCCCTGTCTTTACCTCAGTGTGTGTGTTTGTTTGTGTGTGTGTGTGTGTGAATGCTTCTGGTGTCATTTGGTAGACGATGTCTTGAAGGTAAACTCACACAGCTGGACATGGATCCTTGTTGCAGCTGGTTTGGTTATCGTCAGGTCGGGTTAAAGGGTCACAGAGATGCTCCTGCACGATCCCAGTCGTCTTTTCCACACAGTGAACAATCTGCCTCTGAACACCTGGAACAGCAGCAGGAGAGAATGAAGAGGGCTTAGTGACTGAACACAAACACAAACACACACAAACACACACGTACATGGCTCCCAGCTAGAACAAGAATAATAATACTTATGAATACTCTTACAACTACTCGTGGTTTGGTTGAATGCTACAAATGATAAAATCAGTGAATTGCAATTGCACAGAACAGAGCGTGTGTTTAGTGCTAAAGTATAATAACAGAAACAATTTCATAAATAAATATGCATAATTATCTAAATTAGTTATTGGTTATAAAAACAGACTGGAGGATCTATCTATCTGGGTGGATGGAAGAAAGGAAAAGGCTAATTTAAATGTGAGTATAACAATAGTGTTGGCATATTAATAGTCATGTAAACTGTTGTAGAATACGGCAGTAAAACAACGCTTGTATGTATTTTTTGTTTTGTATACACTTGTCTATTTTTCATGTTTGATTGCATTTGTGGTTGACACTGACGTGAAATCATTTAATGGGGCACGGTCACACTTCAAATACTGTAATTAAATGGACCATAGTCTGATTTAAAATGGGACTTTAATGTGAGCTGAACTGTAACACATCAGTCATACAAGAACTGAATAGAAATGTCAGGAGCTTTTACTGTCTGTATTATTTGTGTGGCTGCGTGTGTAGTTGTTGTTGTTGTTGTTGTTGTTTTTGCTGTGTTGTGTTGGTCCTCTGAAGCGTTGCATTGTCACTGTTTGTGAAACTGTTGTGGACCCCAGCAAGAATAACTGCAGCAATGCTGTAGCTAATGGGGATCCTAATAAACTACACCAAACTAAACTAAACTAAACTACTACAACTACTACTACTGCTACCACTACTACTTCCACCTCTAATAATAATAATAATGAGAGTAATAATATGATAACAACAATGATATATATATTGTACCCATAAGGCACATGGTGAAAACAGCTGTGAGGCTAAAATTAGAAACTTTTAGTTTGATCCAGCCAGTACCTCAATCAGTCAATATTAGCACACTGGCTG
>JAQFJA010000001.1:28417489-28428418 GCA_029874485.1 Naso brachycentron
TCACACATCAGTCAGGCCCTCACCTACTGCTTATCTGTTAATTAATCTGGAAATGACAAAAACTAACAACTCGTAAAAAAAACCAAACATCTATTGGTGTTTAATACTTTACAAAATGAATTGACTGCAGCCACCTTGAACAAAAAAAAAGAGCCGCAATCAAATCTTCATAATGGAGCTCTGATGGAACTGATGAGTCTGTGCTTATTAACAAATGTGAGTGCTGTGATGTGAATTTCAATGGCATTCATGATCTGACTTAGCTGAGGTAATACAAGGCTGTTTCACCAAGGATCACTGTAAACACCTTTGCAAAGTAAGATGCCTAAGACAAAGTTGTTTTTTATTTGCTTTAGTCAGTCCATAGGTTTTGTCCACACGTGCTGTAATCTGTGTTGACACAGTGAGATTAGTGTTAAATCGTGGATATCAGAGTCCTTTTGATTATGGAGTCACAGACATTTTTTAGTAGGCGGGCCACAGAATCTGAATAAAGCTTACATACTCTGTAAGAGTCAACACTAAGTTTTTGCCTTCTGCGCTAGACACAGGCAGGCAAAAACAAGCCCAAATGAAGCATGCTGGGAACAAACATTAGTGTGCAAATGAAGGTCTGGCTGAGTGATGGTGTTACTCTTGAATAACCCAGCAATGACTGAGCACCTATTGTGAAAAGCTGCAATCAATCAGTGGGTGTGATGCAGCTAACGAGATGGAAATAACTTGCACAGGATGTTTTCCCTCATTTTGCCTGCACGGCGGCAAAAGAAAAGATTATACACGATCAGGAACAAACCTGCGAAAACCTTGTGTTTATAGACACCTGATGGGTGTAAGACCAATATTCACCCCCCATTTACAACCTGTTTGGTTCCTGACTCCTACGGGAATGATTGAGGCTTTTGCAGCTCAGTGCTCTGCTGTGTTTACCAGCTGGTTGTTAACTGTGTCTGTGTGTGGTTTGGCACTGGGCAAGTCGCATACAGTGTGTCTGTTAGAGCTACTTTTATTGAAAATAGCTGCCTGCTGCCTCTGAAAATGACAGCTAAGTTTTGGGCTGTGAAAACAAAATAATGAGCTGAAAGTTGCTAAAACGCTCTGCAGAGCCGAGTGGAACTGAAGCGCTGCATGACCGTGTGTCACTTCAAGCGAGTCTGTTCATATGACACATACATGTATTTCATTTATAATAGTAAAATAGGACAGCAGTAGCTAATCAGCAAATATCTTTTTAAAAAGAACCATACCAGTGTTCCTACATGTCATTGTTCTTTGTCAACATCGGCCTTATAGGTTACATAAGCCCCATTTTTCCTAAAATAACTTTATCTATGAGATATGGTGTTTGTTTACATTTTGTCCACATTCAATAAAAAATTACAGAAAGTACCTGAAAATGTGTGACAACGTTAGTTAAAAAGAGTGTCTGTGTCAAAATCCTTTTTCATGCTAATGTTCGCACTAGGAATGCAGCACTTGTAAGGAACTATTTTTCCAGGCGTAATAACTTTGGTCTCCTTGGCCCCTCTCTCTCTCACGCAGCATTTTTTGACCAAATAAACACAAATGTTCTCCTTAAAGGGAGAATTAGCCATACCTAGCAACTTTCATGTGTCCTATAGTGTTTCTACACCTTGTTTCAACATAACTGTCAGTGATGGGATTAAAAAATGCAGTTTGAGATCTACTAAAGTAAACACTTTATTTTTATTTATATTCCAATTTTAACAACATTTATCAAAGACAGGGGTGACAGGTCAGAAACAGACTGGTATGCTTCTTTAACAAAGTTTTGCGAATGAGAAGATTTGCTCAAAAACAACCCAGCAACTCTGAATGCTCAATGTTTAACGCCACAAGTTAACCTAAAGATGATTACATCAGATTTCAAGATACCATGGCTGATTGTTCAGCACAACAAAATCAATAATTTGAGATGACCTCACACTGACTATTGAACAGCAGCAATTAAAATGTTCTCCATGAGTGACTCCGGACTGACCGGCGGCTCAGAGGGCAAATTAGGTTCTACTGCCGTCTTTGTCACAGTCATCCTTCCTGGAAATGTTTTTGCCAATTAATTAACCGTTTTCTGAAACTAGTCACCTCAAAATTCAATCATGATCAATATATGAGCTGTCATCTCCAGGCTGTAGCTGTTTCCACTTCAACTGATTTTTGAAGCAGCAATTAAATTAAGTCGAAATTAATATAATCTTTCGTCACTTGTCCTCGATGGCCTTTCAGGAATTTAAATTACATTAAAAGGTGGTTCTGTTTACGGGTAGCCCGTCTCTGTGATAACATCTGAACTACCCAGCAGTGTGACCCTCAACATTCCACATAAAATAACACCTACGGAGCGAAACCTCTGAAGCAGCACACACAGCCAGAGGCCAGCTGAAGCCATCTACAATAGAAGCCTTGTCCTGCAGTCAGTAAAAGAGACAGAACAGAAACATGGAGGGGGAGCTGGCATTTAAAAGACTGAGATGGAAAGATAAAAATCAAAAGAAAAGAATCATGTGAAGAAAAAGACCAATGCAGATTTTGTGGTTTTGGTTCTGGTAGCTGAATTTGGAGGCTGAAAGACTGAGGGAGAGAAAGAAGAAGACACGCCAGGGTTAAGGTTAACGTTACCCTGACCCTGGGGGACGGGGAGGAGATCAAGTTTTGTTAAAGGGCAACTCTGCCGATTTACAACTTCATCTCTATTTACCTGAATTAGGAATATAATGTGAAACGCAACAATTTTTTTTTCAATGTTCTCTGCATCTCCGGGAGGCAGCTTCAGAATCTCTTGTGCTGGAATCACTGACGTCACTGGTTCCGGGAAGATACAAACTCTTTACCCCTCGTCTTTCCCCTCGCACTCCAGGGGAACGAGTGCCATGTTTGTTTTGAGAGGATTTTCTGGTTCTGGTGGACCAAAAACCCTCTTTATTGAAAATAACGCAATATTTTAAAAAAAGCATGTTCTGATGCAATGGATAACAACCTTGGAGACCCAGCGAGTACTGTTTTTTTGTGATGCAAAGGACGACTCAGAAAACTCAACCTTCTCTGTCAATATAGCACAAATTGAGGACTTTATTGCTTCAGTTGACTGCAATTACCATCAACAGATTGGACATCCACATGAAAAGCGAACACCTTTCCTTTTCCATCATTATTTTGCTTTAGCCACTGAATTTGAGCTTGTCTTTCTCATTCAAAAATTATTTTTACTTTTTGAAAATCATAATGTAAGAGATAATATTGTGGATCACAAACATAAATTCTATCTTAATTAATCGAACCACATTCTGTGAGGATGTGAGCTCACAACGGCAATAAAAAAAACATGCTAACATTTAGCAGGTATAGTGTTCACAATGCTCACCATCATAATGCATGCTAACATCTGCTACTTAGCACCAAACTCAGAGTACAGTGGAGACTGCCTAGAATGCTTTTCAAGTATTTGGTTTTGAATTTTAAAATTGGAAAAATATACAGTTTTGACATGATGATGACGAGTCGAGGGATCGCCTGTGGGGACATGAGTTGCTGCACCAAATGTAGAGGTAATCTATCAAATTGCAAATTTGTGAGGGAAGTCAAGATCATTAAAGTCACTGGCACTAATTGTTGGGGGAAATAAATGTCTATTCATAATGTCATGTTCATCCTGCTAAAAGACGTAAAGATGCAGCACTCGATAAATGAAAACTCTTCTCTGTCTTCCTTAACTTTCATGGCAATTCATTCAATAGTTCAGATTTTTTAGTGCTGACTCCTGACTGTGAAAGCTTGTTCATTCCTTAAAGAGAAATTATTCATACTGGAGGTAACAATTAAAGAATACCAATATCCTTTATTTTCAGTCAACTTGAAGAAGTCGGTACGAAATCTTCAGAATTTGATGACTCCAGCCAAAATAATCACAGTCAATAAAATCATCAAATTATTTGTCAAACTTTGTGGTTTCATTAGAGCATGAACATGTTTTACCTTTAATTTTACTAAATACTGAGTAGTATCTCTTCTGCAATTTTTGATATAATAGTTAATCGTTCCAACTCAAGTGGACAGCATAGCACATATGAAGTCGCATTGTTTCCCCACTTATGCCACAAAAGAGAGAATACCCCTAAGTGAGCACGTCTGTTAGCAGTAAACATGGCTGAACCTGGACCGATGTATTGTATTGATGTATTATGTTTATGTATTTTGCAGAACAGAAGTAAAGGAAGAAAATAATAATTCACACTGAATCTTTATTCAAGTGTACAACACAATATATGGTTATTTACTTTTTGGTGCAGAGGATCTGCATGTTTAGATTAAAAACAGTTCAGGTGTGAGCGTCTCAGCACTTGGCTCGTACAGCAGGTGTTGAATAAAACCAAATTATAAAACCGATAGTTCCAGTCCTTGATTCTGGCTGAGCCATGTTCCAAGCCGAGGTAAAATACTCTACAAACACACAGCTGTGACTGCACTACAATAGTATAACTACACCAGCCAAAGAAGTTGTTTCAAAATGTCAGATTTTGTCGTTAATGCTGATTTACTGGGAGGGCTAAGCCTGGATGAGTGGTGGAAAGAGACAGACAGGATGGAGGAGGAAGAGAAAAAGAAAGGAGACACGTCGAATTTAATGATAGAGACAGTGAAGAGCTGGAAAAGTCAAGGATCGAAGCCGGGACCTTTACATAGACACTGTGGTCAGTTTGCTAATTTTTGACCTGGTGTGCCGGGAAAGATCTGGCTATTGGTTTTAAATCAATCACCAAAATGGAGCTGCACCAGTCTTTCCATCAGTTTTATGCCACTGTGAAAAACGGGAAAGGTGAACCCTATGGTTCAGCCGTTATGTTGGCCTACATGCGGGACTTCATCGCAACATCAGTGATCCACCGAGCAGCTGTTCCTGGTTTTTGACGAAAAATCCTGCATTTACCAAGCAGCAACCATTTCATTAGAGTAGTAAAGACTTTGCTGAGAAGGACACGACAAAATAACTGCACAATTGATGGTGATATCCAGATAAATGTTGATAATCACTCCATCTTTAAGCATGCTTTCCACTGTGTCTGTGTGCTGCTGCGTTGGGGCGCTGCGTCTGTGTGTTGGTAGGTGACCATTCTGCTAAATGTCGCTGAAGAACTATATTGCTTGGCGAAAGAATGTTTATTTGTTATTAATAAATTACTGCATTTTTTGTTGCTGTGTGTCTATTTCATGAAACCTCGTCAGGTAGGTAGTAACTGTTTATAGAAGCTATAAGCCCATGAGGGCTTGGTCTAAGTTAGACCATCTTGAGGTGATTTACGTAACATTAGACAGCCTAATGTTACTTAAATCACTCAGTCTTGACTATTGTGGTATTAACTAAACACTTACAGCATAACATTGGTGTGCAAGTAAATTACATGCTAAAAAACATCATTTTAATTGTGGTTCTGTTAGGGTTAGAGGTAATGTGACATAATCCCTTCAATATACTGAAGAATAAATATTCAATTTCCATAGAGGACTGAATACTAGTGACTTTGGTATCTCTTGAATCTTATCAAAAGGCACCAGCAGATTAAAGTTCCTATTCTGTACAAACGTATCTTAATGTGAAAAACTTGTGCTCGTTCGTGCCGTGACAGCTCACTCTGTCTCCTCTTCAATTACCATCGTTCAGACACACACACATACACAAACTCGCAGCCTTTGTATAACGAACTCCCACAAGCGTAAATATCACCCTGCGGCTCTTTTTTTTTTTTTTTTGCCACAATGGAGTCAGGAAGCTACAATGCTGTCAAGTAGCCGAACACCCACTGAATGAATTCCAGATGCTCAGAGTTGAGAAACTGGGGCAACGATAGTGAAGCATTTCAGACATTCAACACATGTCCTGTTGAGGCCAGATTCACAGTGTGAGGCTTTGACAGTAGCAGCTGTCTGTGTGGCTGAGATACAGACAGACACGCGCGCACACACACACACAGAATACAACAGACACATACAAGATTATGGACAGATTTACTATATAGGCATGTGTTTGCGTCTTATATAGTGTCAACACCAGGGCCAAGCTAATTTGGGATTATTTGGGCTGATACCGATATTATGAAGTGAGAGAATTCCCATATCTGATATATTAATGGACATTATTTATATATTATAGCATGTCTCACATTTGAACAAACTTTATTCCAAACATCAATGCACTGAACAGTACATGCCTCGCTTTTTAGTTATTAAAGTTGCTGTAGACAACTTCAGCAAACGAGCTAGCAAGCTAACGTTTGCTGAAGCATGAGAATTGTTGGGAAGCAAGTCAGCTGTTTGTGATGACTTGCGCTTTATACGAAACAGTTGCAGTGAAAATTGCAGCGGAGTAAACTGGTCCGTCTCAGCTCAAGTTCAAGCCGACTGACGCTCTTCCGAACGCGGTGAACTAATCAGCTTGCACCGATGTCACATGTCGCTAAGAAGCGCAGCATAGAACAGCAAATTAGGACAGACAGTACAGAAAACGTCACTGATTTTTAATTTTTCCACAAAACTCTCGTCCCGGTAGCAAAGAAAATATCATGGTTAAAACAGGGCTTATTGGAGACCAATTTAGGAGCGAATGGTGTCATTTTTCAACCACTATTATACTGTTTAATCAGGTTATACATCATGATGATTAAGTAAAAAGCATTTTTTTACGGCCATAAAAACAGTTTTATATCAGCAAACATCAGAGAACATATGTCAATACTGATGTATTCGTAAAAGGCCAGTATCAGTCAATAATATCGACAAAACAACAAATTGCTCAGGTCATGGTCAGTATGTAAAAATGGTGACATTTCTTTGTTACCACAAAGCAATTAAACAAAAACATAAGAGTTTAAAATATTTGCAGCTCTGACCCTAAATTCTGGAGGATCACAAAATGCAATATCTTAACTGCATGGGCTGCTGTGAATCACTGCAAGGACAAAATTCAATTAATAACACGTTTACCAAAACTCCATAAAGATGACTGGCTAAAAAAAAAAAAATCACTAAAGAGGAGCAGTATGGTGAATAGTACAGAACAGTGTGTACAGGTGAAGTGGTAAATTTATGAGAAAAATCTAACTAAACCGAGTAGAAGTGCAGCTGCAGTGGCTCTCTGCATTGTTATGAACAGCAACAGAGTTATTTATAAGGTCTGTATGTGCACATAACATCCTGTGATGTACATCAGGAACTGAGTGTGACAGAAGTGGGAAACTTTGAACACGATGGTATGTCCGCCCACACACGAGGATGTGGTCATTAACTGTCCTCAACAGTTTAATTAGACTAGGCGAAGAATGACTGCTGCATGATGATCAATCCATTGCTAGTGTTGCCAGTTACAATCATGAAATGTACAATTTGTCAGGTACTTGTCGGCCTGTCTCCGCCTTGTGCACATGCAAGACAGCTAATTTTTCTATTCTATACATCGTCTACATACATACGTCATCTGTGCATACACACAGTAGGTGGTTACTGCTTGCCTTTGAGACCTTTACATGGATGCTTTCAAAAGCTGTGCACAAAGGCGACAGACAAACTCACTTATATGTCAGACATTAGTGTAATCATACATCATGTGTTCACTCACTCGAGGAAGCGGGTGATGTATTCACGGCTGCAGCGTGACCACCTGGGCAGCGAGGTGCCGTACAGGAGCTGTGGCGACATGACGAAAGGTCGTTTCCCAATGGGCTCACAGTCATTACCGTTGCCATCATGCTGAATCCCAAAGCTGTGACACAGAAGCGCAAGTCACACAGAGAGAATTTAAAGTGAGGGGGCGCAACATGTAATACAACAACAAACACATACAACACACGAAAGTGTCAGATTAGTTTGCAAAGTTAAAAACAAGAGTAAAAGAGAAATGGGATCTAATTATGAGACTGACAGCACTAATTGCCCCTCTGCTGAAAGCAACCTGAGTCTGTCAGTCCACTGTTGAAGCTTCAGTGAATTCATTTTCATTTTCTCCTTACATGAAGGACAGCCTGGTATTCCTAAGGGGCTCTTGTCAATCCAGGGCTTCTCATGCATACACACACACACACACACACACACACACACACACATATATATATATATATATGGGGGTGAAAAAAGGTGAGAAAAAAATTTTAAATGTACTTCAGTCTCAGCTTGACCTCAGTAATCAAGAAGATAAAAAAATACAACAAAGCTTCCAACAACAAACTGTTGTTTATTGATTGAAGTCAAGCTGAATCAGTCAAAGAGACCGTGACTATAATTGCAAACTGCATGTAGACACGGAAAGTTCGGTAGAGCGGTGGAGTGTGTGCAGAGCAAGATGTGATGATGTGATTGATATGCAAATTATTTCCCTGTCTAAGGTTTGTTTGTTTGACTTGTGTCTTGTTTGTTTGTGTTGCTCCTTACTCATAAAATACAAACAGCTGTAGCCACTTTAATGTTGAGAACAATGTGGCAGTCTTTGCAAAAAAGCAATTTTTCAATTTATAATTTCTAACAATTTAATCACACATGAACAATCAACAAAAGGCATAAATTCAGACATTTAAATAAGGGCCGCGTCTTCTCTCAGTGCAGTGTAATAGTACGCAGCTGCTGTTAATCTTATTTTCTAAATCAGGGTGTTGTGTAAGGTCTTCACAGAGCTACAGTGTAGGACAATGCAGGGAGTTTGCAGCCTGCATAACAGTATTGTCCAAGTAAATCCTTCAGTGAACAATCTACAAGCTCTGCCACAGCAAACAATGAGGAAAATCATTTTTCCTTTTTTCCAGTGTGGCAGAATGGGACTGCATTCAGTACATTCCCACCCTTACAAACCCACATTGGAGAATGACAATCGCTGAGTTTCTCTCAGTCCTTTTCTCCTCTTGACAGGCATGAATGCTCACTGTCAGAGGAGAGCTGCACGCTTTTCAGAGCAGCACACACTGATGTTCACAGCCAAATGGTTGCTATGGAATATCAATTATGGGTTTTCATCGGTTTGCATTAACCCATGCAGATCTGATACCTTACTAAGACATGTCATGTGCTTTAAATTTAAATCAATGATTAGTGAAACATTTAATTAAAAACACTAATTGTTTTTTAAAAAATGTAATTTGTTATTGAAACTTCAAATTGTTCCTGTCCTTCATCCTTTTCTTAAGATAACCTTAAGAAAGGGCTTGTGCTTGATGTCATTTGAGGGACAAGCACATATTTCAACAGAGGTAATTAAGAGGCAAAAAGAATTCAGATAAAAAAAGCAGTAATTAACAACAGCAACAACAATGGTTAATTTGCCAGCAAGGTCAAATCCGCAAGTAACAGCTTATTCACCCCGAAAAAAAAATCTGTTCAAACTTACTCAAAGATTTTAATCAAGATTCTTTTCTGGTAATTGGTAACGTGGAGACAAATCTTAATCTTACAATGTGTGTTTATGTACGTGTGTGTGCTCAGCAAAAACTTACTTGTGTCCCAGTTCATGAGCCACAGTGAAAGCCAATGGGAGGCCCGTGTCCTCACTAATGCTGCAACTGCGGTGCGGTTCGCACATGCCCGCCACATGGGACAGACCCAGAGTCTCACATGGCATGTTGATGGCAGCACAGATGTCCTTCCTGTCACATGAAAAGATGACGTGTTGGTGAGATACTGGTGCGACATCAAAAACAAAACATTAGAGGTGCCAACTGTTTGATGAAAGAAAAGGTAAAGCAGGTTTAGTTTTTACTACACAATGAATTGTACAACAACATTTGTGAGGTTAAAATAAAAAATGATGGGAGGTGAAATGAAAGGAGGGAAAACATCCTTGAAAATCTACTTCTAATCTAATCTACTTCCAAATTTTAGGAAAACAAACTGCATTTAAAATGTAATGTACAAAACCACAGTGAACTTCCCATTAATGTCAAATCTATGTGCTTGTGTAAAAATGTCATAACCGTAAAGTGTGTTCTTACACCAGAATCACATATATTGGAATATCATCATATACTGTGTCCAAATTAAGAACTGGAACAACTTCATACATGGACATACAACACAGTGCATTTGGCATTGATCAACTTTAATCAAAAGATTTGTTCCTCTTTTAAGTACATTAAACTTTATTTTTTATTCTCATTAATCTTATCGTCAAACTGGAGATTATTGAGTTACTTTTTTTCTTTTTTTTCATGTTTTTGAAGCACTCTTCCCTCATGGCTGTGCATTTGTTCAAAGAAGCTTATTGAGTTTGCCTGTTGATCAAATCAGATTAGAGCCTAAACACTTGGCTTTTCATATCCTTATGGGTCTGTCTGCTGCTTTGGAAGAAGAAAGTCAAAGTTTTCTAGTAAGAAAAGTAAAAACTGAATTATCAAACTTTGAACTGTAGCCTTTTTTTCATGATATGAATGACACACGTGAGCTGCTGGACAGTGTATAAACGACTCAGTGTTTGAAAAAGAAACCTTCAAACTGGCAACATATTGGACAGGGAATGCACGACAGTTCAGGTAGAAAACCTTACATCACTGGATGAATTATGATTATTGCTCATCACCTGGACTAATTTTTTTAATTTTTTCAATTATACCTTAAAGCAACGCTCTGTAACTTTGACTGCAGCCCGCAGGTTTGAAAACCAAAACTTAAAGATGCACGTCAATATGTCACACAAAACAGTAATTTTAGTAAAACCGGGTCATATTTGACTGAGTACATTTCCTCTGGCTTTCCCTCTGATGTCCTACAACTGCTCTGTCTGCCTGCAGCCTTTTATTTAGCGAAGCCGTCCTCAACAGCTACCAAGCAGCCTACATGTTGCTTTCAGGAACCACCAATGAATTAGCATTAGCATTAACCGCGAAACGGCAGGCCTTCTGAACACCATACTGCATCAAGTGAGCTGAAAATGGTCTCTAT
>JAQFJA010000001.1:28474256-28487237 GCA_029874485.1 Naso brachycentron
TAGACCAAAGCTGTCCAGACAAGATGTAAAATCCTTGGTAAGAGCGTGACTGAGGTAAGAGTTTTGTTTTTTGAGCCAAGCCAATTGTCTGAAATGACTTTTTCTATCTGTCCCAATAGAAATAAGATTCCAAACTGAAGAGGTTGTTGATCACTTGTGGCCCTGGCAGACCTGTCAAGAGGACTGAAGTGTGACCATTTAACACAACAACCATGAGAGGTCCTTGAGCATAAAGTCATAAATATGCAGAAAAAATATTGGGCAGATGTGTCAAGTAGTATGCGGATAGAAGGACAGACAGACAGAGGCATACACAGCTGACTGCCATGATAAAATACTTTTGAACAAATTAAGTCCAGCATTTACTATTCCACAAGGAAAATCTGCAACACACCTGAATTTGACCTGGTCCAATGTAGAACTTCTGGAGAACGTTGATGAGGAAAGCCTGCACTTCATACCAGGGGTAGATGGAGTTTGAACCATCCAGAACGATCACAATGTCCATGTAGGTCTCACATCCTGAGCAACATTTAAAGATAAGACTTCATCATGAGAGCACACATGAAAAAACAGATGTTCATTAATGAGCAAATGTAACGATCCTCTGCTGCTATTAAGAACTGCTCATGAATGTTTGTCTAACAGGAAAGATACTTTACTCTGAAAGGCAGGAGCAATTGTTCTGGAGAACTTGAAGCTCGCATTGACTCTGGAGCAGATGCCAGTGCTGTAGTAAGAGCTGCCACACTCATAGGACCAGAGCGGTCCACAGGCCTGAAACACATAGGAGGAAGCATTTATACAAGCAACACTGACCTCATTGTATCACAAAAGGTTTGGCTTATGCTGTCAGAGCACATCTGGAGCAGAGCTGCAGAACTTTCTGCTGTCAGTCTTGTGGGATTCTTTTTCTTTGCAGCAATGACAGCTTGTTATACCTAATGAAGATAAATTGAGTGAATTTTAAACTAATTCTCACCACAAAGCTGTTGTCTTTGGGGTTGGATGTGAGCGTCATACCCAGCCTCATCTTGTCCTTCCGCTCCGATACATTGGTCAGAGATATCCTTCCTTGAGGGAAAATGAATCTCACTGAGAGGATCTTGGATGCTCGGACTCATATATACATAAATACATGCACTGTCCTTCAGAGACCAAACAGAAGTTCCACCGTCTGGGACTTTGGTTTGTTATTGCTGTCTGGAAAGCCAAAACAGCGTCTACAACCTCAGATCCAAGCGTTGACTTGACAAACTTCCCCTGTGTACCAAACCGGCACAACACATGTGCCACCCGTGTGAAGAAGCATGCGGTGAGATGTGTGCGGTAAAACACACATGTGGAAATGTACATAAACCATTTAAAAAAACAGTGAAATGTGGAATGATTGGTATGGTACCCACACTTCTGTCTCACACATGCCACCAGGATATTTGCTGAGACTCATGCAGAAAAGCATGCAGACATACAAACTTCAACAACACATGCACACACATTTATCTACATGTATATTCATGTTTGTCACTGTTTCTGTATCTTGCAAATCTCTTATAAGAATTGAGTGCTGCTTTGTGATACTATACCTAAGTTGAGCTTGGAGCAGCCATTGCCGTGGGTTCGTCTGCTGAGTGAACATTTATAAATGTCCCCTGTCTGGTAAGGGCCATTCATTTCATACGGAGCTCCAACTAATAACCTGCAAAAGCCAAAACCAAAATGTTAAAAACATAAATCAATAATAAACTATTGTTTGCACAAAGTCTCTGTTGTTTTTTCTTGTCTGTAAACAATTAACAAGTCATACAGAGGGAACGACCACAGCTTTTGTTCTATTGAATGAGTCTTTGTCTGGTTTCTTACATTCTGAGGAAAAATGACTGTGACTGGGTTGACGTATAAGATCTGGAACATTTACTCAAAGCATGCTGATTCATGTCCACCAATGCTGCACTTTAATAAACAAATCCACACAGCCGCAGTCAGTACAAGTCAAGCACGTACCTCAATCACAAGCATTTTGCACAGTACATATCTGCACCATTTTCACTGCCAGTGTAAGAGTTTTGTATTATTTCAACATCCTTGTGCCGCCTCCCAAGTATTGTTCAAGTTAAGTAGCAAAGGTTAGTAAAATGAGTCATGTAAAGCTTCAATTAGAAAGACAGCAGTCTAAAGCCATGTTAGCAGCTCTTAGGGCCATTTCGGACCAAATCAAGGGTTGTGGCTGTTACCACAGGTTTGTGTGTTGATGTGGGAGTGTCGGCCCATTTGCAAATGCAAATTAACAACTTTGTACTCCTTGGCATGGTTGTTCAGTTCTGCTCAGGCTGATTGGCCCAAGTTGCACGACTGCTGCAATCCAAACCAGTGCAGCCCAACAGGGCTGGCCCAAGCTTTTTTGGGACCCCAAGCAAAATCTGATTTGGGGCTCCCCCACCTCCATCGATACTACTGATTATTGTCTATTATCATTGGCATATCTACTTTAAATTAATTAATCTGTTTTAATAGCTGTTATTACAAATATACTTGTTAAACGTGCTTTAAGTACCTAGTGTTGTAGCTAGATTTTTATCCACAGGGGTACTCTGATCAAGAAGTGGACAAGGAAGCAAATATTAGTTTTGCAAACTTGGAGAACAGACAGTCTCTCAATTATTATTTGGCAAAGTCAACAGCTTCCCCCAATTCTGCACAGTTGTAGCTGTGTTGCTTACATCGCACAAATGTCAGCCTGGTGTGTTTTTACCCTTCTGCATTTTTCAGCCTTAAATGGTAGCAACTGCAGTAACAAGAGCGGTCTGATGGTGACTTTCACTTCAATATTCAAAGTGATCCAGTACAGGTGGCATGCTAAACGTGGTGTAGGGTTTTGTTGTTGTTTTTTTTTCTTTGCATGATAATATTTCATTAACATAATAAGCTATAATTGCTATATCATCAAACAAAATAAATGAATAAATAAATAAAATAAAAAGATTACAAAAATCATTTGCTCTTGGGGGCCCTCGCCTTGGGCCGTCTCTGCAGCCTAAACATACTGAATACATTAAAATAAGTATGGAAAACTGCATTTTCATTGCAATTCCTAATTTGGTCTGAATGAGCTTCAGGTTCTGTGGCTGAAAAATGAAGCCAACATGGGAAGTGCCAAAAACTGCAGACCCTGGAATGGCCACTCAAGGCAGGCTTCAAAGTTGGTTCAAATCCAGTTAAACCGCATATTAAACTGTGCCAGCCTTACAGCACAAACAAATATCTTTACACCCTGGTACAAAACAACATGGTTCTGGTCTCTTTGGCTTATGTCCTTATCCATGAAAACTATGAACCTCTGTGTTTAGCTGCATGGTGGCATTACTCTTGGTAGAAAGCATCAGCTTGGTGTTTACAGTATGGAGATTCGGAGTCGTGTCAAATAACATACACAAAATTGCAAGGTGGCAAAATTGTCTGGATGCACCAACATGATCAAGCAAGTTTATTTTAATTTACTAATGAGGGGACATGAATGTGTAATGAAACATTCAATAGTTGTTGAGAATCAAATGTCAGCCTCATGGCAGTGCTGGAAGAAAAGTCAGGTGATCCACAAATTTGGACTAAGAACACCTAAAGCAAATTTCCTGTCAATTAATCTAATGGTTTTAAGGATATATTTTAGGGAAAAGTCAGGTGATAATGGCCTCTGCGAACCATGAACATCTGTTTTATATTTCATGGCAATTCAACCTATTTATGTTCAGATTGGTGTCACAAAAATTGGTCAATGCCTTTTGCCAACAGGCCAATGAATGTAAACACGTAATGAGAAAGTTGTGAATGTTTATTGTAGGTGCAAGTTGTTTACTGTCCTGCTACAGCAGCTGGATTGAGTGCTTTGCTGAAAAATACCATAGCAGTCGTGGAATGAGAGGTATGAGCTCCTTCAAGGTCCCAACGGTCACTGCTGCATAACGGGCTTATTGGGAAAGAACTGTTTAATTTCATGAGTAAAGTCAGATTAGATGATATTAATCAACACAAACCAACATTTTAAGAGTTGTGTCGAGTGCCGTACATTCTGTTCACATGACGTCATGTTTGAAAGGGGGTCCTGCACTTGACTTCACAGCAGGCTTCCTGTGGGGGGTCAGAGTGGTCTCATAAATGTCACTAAAAGGTTTTAGACAACTTGATGCAATAGGGAATGTTAAGTTGCCTGGTGTGTTTACTTCAGGACTGATGGCAGGCATAAAGGCATTTTAGGGAGCTGTAACTCAAATGTATGTCAGAGATAAGAAACCTTTTGTGTTTTTCTTAAGTGAAAGAAAAGGTGGTTAAAGATGTTTTATTTATTATTTACAATCTCCGTCAACACTTTCGGGTTTTGTATGCAATCTTGTGATGAGTGTCTATCCTGTTATATTTTTAATCTAAATGGCTTATTATGTTTACTTACAAGATGATGTTTGAAGTCACAAAATTTTATGTTCAACTGCTGCAGGTATCAAAAGTAAACATCACAGAGCCAGACTGCCTTGAGCTCCGTTGCTCAATAGTAAATTTTTAAAGGGATAGTTTAGTATTTTTGAAATGGGGCTGTATGAGGTACCTATGCATAGTCTGTTAACTTCTGCAAAATTTTTTAAAAAAAATAAACATATATCTGTTCAATTGTACACTAAATTTAGAATTTTTTCAATGCTTTTTTTTGCCGCCAGACAGCCATTTATTTTGGAGCTTTTATTTCATCCATAGTCCCTTCGTATATTACTATGCGTGCTCACGCCAGCTTCTGCTGCACACCGTATCACTCCACAAATCAGCTATTTGGCCCAGATGGTTTCAAGACTAGACTGAAATAAATGGCTGTCTGGTGGCAAATTAAAGTGATGAAAAAAATCCTAAATTTACTGTACAGTTGAACAGATATTGATTTTTTTTAGGTAAGCATTTATTTCTGTGGCTAAAAACATTTCTGCTGACCCTGACTGATTTCTCCCCCCTTACCCTAAAAGCAACACCACTAATCACCATCTGCAGAGGATAACAGACTGACTATGCATGAGAACCTCATACAACCCCAAAAATACTGAACAGTCCCTTTAATGCAGACCTACAGTGCAACCTGTATTTACAGTGTTTAACCACCACTGTGGGTACATACAGTAAATGTAGGCATTAAAACAATATGGAAAACAACCCTAATAAAAACAACATTGGTGTATCTGCAGGTTTTAAGTTTAATTCTTCCTAAAATATATAAGACCTACAAAAATGAATTTGAAAGGAATATCAGCAACAATGGTATTAACTGTCATTGTAAAGTTTTTATAATCAGAGAAAAAGCAGCAGTTAATTCTTTACTTTAGTGCCACATTTACTTTGTTATTTAAAGAGCTGAAAACGGGTGAATGAGAAGCGTATTGTAAGAGAGGAGACAAACCACTGAGAGCATTTTTGTCTGTAATGCCAGTGATAAGAGTTGTATGACAGGTTTCCCACCACTTCTTCCAAAAGCCAATCATCTGCTTTACAACAGCTGAACCAGGACAATCACGGTGGCATTTTGGATTCAGGCGTAGAAGGAACTGGTGTCCTGAAACCTTGCGCATGTGTAGTGGATGTATGCAGAAAAAAGGTGTCTACAGCCATATTCTGGGGCAAAGTCACCAAACTGTCACTAAAGATTATTTTATCAGGTTTTATTGGTGATTCTATACAGACAGTTTTTATGTCCCGGTGACCATTAAAAGTAAACTTATGACTCCTTCCTCGTGCACTTAGATAGGAGCCTGGTCTTGTTAGCCCAAAATAACTACGCTCGGTCATTGCCAAGATGGCTACTGGGTGATAAAAGTGCTACATAATTAATGGCAGATTTTGGCATTTTGGTAATGTTAGTGGTTAGGGTGTTAAATCCCAGATTTGAGTTACATTATCACATTGTTTTGGCAGCTTTTTGATATTTTGTCCCTTGAAATTTCACCTAAGCTTCCCTAATCCAGGCATTCATTTGAAAACTGTATCCCAAGCTAATCACATTCCTGGAAAAGCTTCAATAAATACAGTAGGTCAACTAGGAATTTAAACAACCGTGCAGTCCAAGTGAAAATCACAGGGAAAGCTTTGGGCAAAGCTGCAGCTCCCAGTTTAGTGGCACCCCAAAGGAAAGACACTCGACACCACTTTATAGCAAAAGCAGACTGCGGCCGACCTCCTGCGTCGACTTCTGGGTCAAAGTCGAACAATTATAAAGAATTATCTTCTACTCAAGAATTTCTAGGTCAAGCTCGTGATCCCCAGTGTGAAAACTGTTCCAAATTCCCAAGAAAACACTGGTCATATTTCCGAGGAAAAGGAAAAGTGTGTCCTCAGAACCTTCTTTTGGCTTTGTACTGTTAGCATGACATGCAAGATTTCAGTGGATATCAAACAGTTTCCTTGAGATTTTACTAACACTGTTGTAGCATTCTGCATTTGAAATTTTCAAATTTAAAGCCGAACAGTTCTTCAGAGTTAGAGACTGTATTTATCAACACGCTGACAATCATTACTTTGTTAATGAGGGCTGAATAATAAGAATCTAAGGTCTCAGCATCGACCAGAGGAGAGGGTCCATTTCTTTCTCCAAACAAGCGATATTTTGTTCAAAATTCTGTTTTCTTTCACAGCCTGAAAATGCATATTGACTTTGTTGAAAAAAAAAAAAAAAAGAAATTTTAAATGATCTTCTAAAATGTTAAATGGATTCATCTGCTTTTTCTCTAAAAGCAGAAAACATTGCTGTTCATTGGAATTAAAGCTGAGGTATGAAGTTTATCTTTGGTGTCATCAGGCAAAAATCCCAAAATAACCTTCCAGCATATTCTGATGGTCTGAAAGAACACTAGACTTCTGCACCTCTCCTTTTTTGCTCTGCATTCAGACCGTGGTGGGCACTTTACAGCCAGGCAATGAAATTTTAGTGTGTTCCTATTGGCTGCTTTGCACTGTGCATCTTAGCGACTGGCCTTTGGCGACTCGACAAGTTGAGTTGCAGGTGAGTCGAGCTGAGATGGACCAGTTTACACTGCTGCAACTTTCCCTGCAACCATTTCATCTCATTATTAGTTTTTTATGCAAACTGGACTTAAAAGAGAGAGAGCGACAACAAAGCAAATAAAACAAATAAAAAAATTAAATGTTGCCTCTCCCACCTTTAACACCCAGGATCGAGTTTTGTCATTGTCTCTACATGGTCTCTTTCATAATGTGCTGTTTTAACACATAAGAACAGAATATGAACAGTATATGAAAACAGTATGAACAGACGTGAAGTCTGGAAAGATGAACTTCATTACAATTTGATTTTTTTTTTCCTTCTGCTACAATCTGTGTTGTATTTGTTGATCTGAGTGAACAGTTGTTGCACACAATTCATCACCAGTCTGTCTGTGCAGGGATTCATAAAAGTGTATTGATTAAAATGGCATGTATGGTGTAAACCACTGATTTCACTATATATTTAAAAAATAAACACCTGGATTCATGAATCTTGCTTTAGAACAGAAAGATTGTTGGTAAGAGTGGTTTTTTCAATGGTTAAAAAGGTCCATTCAGTTTTATTGAGTATGTTGTTGATCGTCATGTGTCATGCCTTTATTTTAATTTCTTCTCGAACAGCTGAACATGTGATGTGTGTTACATTCAGGGCACATAAACAGAAAATTTAGCACCAGTTCTGATCTGACATTGAACAGCAGCAGCAGAGGACAAGAGGAAACGTTGTTCAAACAGTCCATCACTGCACATCAAAGACCGACTCATATGGAAGTCAGCTTCAGTGTTTTCACTCCTGAAGCCAACATTTAAAGTCTCACGGGCTCTGGAAGTCATTTTCACCACAGTGGCTACAACAGTGCTCATATTTTTATAGCTATTAATATCAGGATTATTACTTCAGTTATTGCTATTCTCTGGCAAGAGAAGACACTGCGGCTCAAGTTCAGGTCAGGATACAGCCACCTTGATGAAAAGGGACCATTGTTGCCTCAGGACCGCCTGAGTTTCACCAGAAGCTGTTCAAACAATCATGTTCCAGAGCTCATTAGGGTCGAATGCTCGCCTCCGTGCATCATCACTGCAGGAATGGAAATGACACCGAAAGAAATCACTTGACCTAAAATGAATGTGTGGACATTTTCCTCCATGGTTACCAGGGAATACAGGATTCTGGGGTTTGAAAATATGCCATCTCCAAGCACAGGCTGTCATTAATGTGGTAATGTTTTTCATATTTGGAAGGAAGAGACGTATACGCTGTGAAACCACATCCCTGCCCCAAACATGAGTTTGCTACTCCAGTGTCAAGCTTGCTCATCACATTCCGTTCGTCTGTGCTATATGTGTTCTTTTGTTAATTCTGCCTCCTAAATTAGAGAAGCTGTGACGTTAAAGGCGTTTAACGCTGTGTCTGTTTCGCTTGAGAGCATTCATTCTGACAGGGTGTTTAGATGACTTGCAGATGAAAAATTTGCAATCACATGCTGTTTGCTGTAACTGTCCAAAAAAGGTCATATTCAGCTTGAGCACTGAGTGTCTGTGTATCAGTTTAAATGATATTTTAGCCATGCTTGCTGTGTCTCTCAAATAGACAGTGTTGCTGAGTCATCTTGGCATTTTTAGACTGATTTTTTTGAGTAAATTTGTACATTCATGGTGCTCACAGGAAGAAATCTTGTCAATTTTTGTGATTTCCTGACCTTTTTCTCTCACCAGCAACCAAAGATTTCAGCTTTCTCGACATGTGCAGGATCATCTAATGGTTTAGTGCACGGCTATTCAATTAAAAATTCAACTGGGCCAGATTTTAAAACCAGGAAATTAAGCTGGACCAGGCTGGTAAGCAGCAAGTAATGACAAATTTTGTACCAACACAAATGAGTGTAATGTAAAAAAAGCAATGTTAGTCCTTGTTTCCCTCTTAAATACTGCAACGCACTCATCGCAAATCAAACACATTGGTTTGGCATAAAATAATTAATCATTTGTCAGTCCAGACAGGGCTAAACTGATGGTTTTCATTGTCAATTGTACATTTGAAGGTTGAGAAAGACATGCTTTTAGCAGTGGTACCATAGGACTACCATTTCACACACATTTTTACAACAACAAGCATCGTGGGTTTAGTGATGCTAGGCTATGCAGAGTGTTGCAGTGAAGGTCTGTAAGAAATTCTGTAGGCTCACGCAACATGTTTTTCTTGGTTTTTCTCTGCTTTTCCAGCTGGGCCACTTTGGGGTTGCTTCTGGGCTGCATGTGGCCCGTGGGCCACCATTTGATTAGGCCTGGCTGACCATGTACTCAAATGTTCGGGACCTTTGTACCTGTCATGATGTATACAATATATCTCAACATCTACATGAACTTTCACAATTTTTGTGCAGATGTTTTTATGGTTCCCAGAGGATGAATCAGAATCATTTTCACATATGAACTCAGTATCTACACAAAGTGGAATAACATTGAGTGGCATTTCACTTTGATGAGTTTAGCACACGACCAGGGACTGTCCCTGTCAGATGTGATCTTACATATGGGAACACCCTAAAGTATGTTGTGCAGGTGGCATAAATGTGTTTTGTTTGCAGCTCCAAGACAATAGCTAGTGAGTCTGCCCATAATATTAACAGTTTTTTTTGTTGAATTCAATATTACATGTATCTGGACATATTTGCTTTATCAATTAAGAAGTGGAAACCAACACACAGATAAGCAGAGAAGAGTGCAAAGCAGTTGTACTATGTGAACTTAGATCAAACCAGAAAAGCAAAGCTGCAGCACTTCATGTTTTGTGTCCAGCAGCAGTGTGAGAACATTAACATGCCTGCTCAAATTGCTGTGACTTCTCCTGTACAATGACCTGCTTTATTCACACATGGGCTCTTGGGACACAGCACTACAGAGCCGGCAGGGTAACGTTCTGGCCAAATAATTGGGCACTTGTGTTCAAACATACGCTCCGCTGGTATATGTCCACAAAATTGAGAGTTAGCAGTGCTTGGGTGAAAGGGTCTATAATGACTTCGGTGATCCCCTGACTTTTCCTTTAGCATCACCATGTTGTTGACATTTGACTCAACATGATGCAATGTCACAAAAATTGGTACAAACATTTATGTGTCCCTCAGGAGCTGCTGTTACAACTACAGTCACCTCTTTTCATTATATAGATTTATTTCTTTCTAAATGAATGTAAGACCAAATCTAAAGAAAAGTAAATGCATGCCATTAAGGACAGTTGTGCTTTGTGTCTAATGATGTATTAGCTAATGTTAGCATGCTTTCAAATAAACAAAGTGAATATAGTTAGTTAGAATATAGTTAAACTAAGTGAACATAGTTTGTTAACATAATAATGTTAACATGTGTGCTTAAAGCTACATTTGGTAACATCTGGAAATCAAGCTACCTGTAGCATGAGACTCCTAAGGAGGCAACTCTACTACTGCTTTGCTACACCCTTCCCCTCAGTTTTAGTCCGGCTCGTGTTTTATTTGTTTTTGTTGTCTTTCTCTCTTTTAAGTCCAGTTTACACCAAAGATTAATGACGAGACAAAATGGTTGCCACCAGCTTATATAGGCTGACCAGCAGACCAGGTGAACTTGATCTCACAGATGACCCTGCTCCACCCACCAGGCATCAGGAGGTAAAGGCTGGCTTAGGGGTCATCTTACCCCCCCCTCTTAAAATCAAGGTTCCACCTTGATAAAGAAACAAAAGTAAATACTGATGCAAACAATGACAACAAACGCATGAACTAACAGTTCAGTATTCCGATTTGGAATTAATCAAGTGTTCTGGTTAACTTAGAAAGGTCATCACCACATGAATGCATAACACCAGTGACCTAAACTTCCAACCACCACCCTCTTAACCAGCACCAATCCCCCACCCAGCAACCTTGGATCCAAAGGAGCAATTTAAGGATGAAGGAGGGCTAACAAAAGGGAAGCTTGTGAGTTGAGAAGTTGATAGTCACATGACAAACCTGGTCGGATGCGACATGACAGTTACTTACATGACTGGTGGTGTCCAAAGTGTGTAAAGATTACCCACCTCCAAATGGCAGATGGTTTGGGCAGGAACACAAGAACGATGAGGACTACAGACATAAGGAATTGAAGTTCCACCCCACGACCCAAAGTGCAGCAAGTATTGGACTTTAATGAGCACCAGAGCTCATCACAAGTCCAACTGGTGCTCTGTTCCATGTCTTTCAAATGTGTGTGGAAATCTCTATTGGAACTGCAGATCTGACAGTTTGTAACCTCACAGACCAGCTAGCATTGTAGAGTCTGTTTTTCACAGCTTCTGACTCAACAGTGGATAACACAGACAAAACAATCACATGACTGTGAAAGTTTTGTCTAAAACAAATAGTTCCATTTCTGTTTTTCTAAAGAGCTCAAGAGGCATGAAAACACTTTGCTTTGCAGCTTTTCAAATGAGCTAAATAAAGGGAACACTATTTAAGGTCTGTGGTGAAAGACTTCACAGACTCCCTGCAGTTCTTTGTGCTGTGCAACTCGTAACTGAGCTAAGGAGTAAAGGTCAGGCCTCCATTGAGGAGACCTGGTAGAATTGTAGAAAAATAAACAGTGGAAATAGAAAAAAGGGAGGCTTCTGTGGTGCACAGCTCAGCTATGCAGCTCCGTGTATCCCATCAGGTTTAAAAACCTGAGCTCTTTGCAAATTGGAGGTCACGTGGCCTCTTCTTTGCTCCCCACAGAGTGTCTGCTCTGGCAGAGTGTTTAGAGCACCATAATGCTCAGTAGACACGTGAGGAAATGACACATTCTTGACACCGTGACCTTTCCCCAACTTGGTAGCTCCATTAGCAGCTATGGACAGAAACTGTCAGCAGACCTGACAAAAACGTCTCAACAGCTTCATGTGTCAGAGGTTGGAAATGGTGAAAAAAGATTGTTTGTTTCCTGCTCACTTAAAAGTCTCATTTGCAAAATATTGTTGTTTATGCCACATCCCATGAAGACAAAAATCTTATTCTTCTCTCATTCTGTTCTAGCATCTCTTATGCATTAAAAGCTCACTCAGCACATTTGAATCGACAAACACTACTTCTTTTAATTTGGAGCTCAAAGAAAGCCGACTGAATGCAGATGCATGCCTGTCTGACTTCAGGTTCAGCCCATAAAAAGTCTTTCTTAGAGTCACTTTCCAGCTGCGATTCTGTTCCTGTCCAAACACTGAGCTGAGGCTTTTGAGAAATCAGACGTCTCTGGAAAAGTTGACAGCACTGCAGTCTAATACAGATGCTCACAGGAAATATTAACAATCGTAACGATTTAAAAACTCTCGAATGCTCAGCTGAGGTGAAACCACTTGAGAGGAAAATGGAGGTTAGAAAGTTAAGTGAACAGCCTGGGACAGCACAGAGTGTCCACTTCAGTTTATTGTAAACGTGTATCACTTACAGCTTTCTGACTAAACCATTGTAAGTAAAGTAAACATAATCAGCCTCACAAGCCATCGGAAAAACACACAAGAAAAGGCCTCCTGATGCGCTGACACTTGGTGTGCACATGTTCTGCAGCAAAGTCGTTGTTCGGAACTTCAAAGATGCTTTTTCATTCGCTGAAACAAGAAGTTTGAAGCAGATTCTCTTCTAATCTGCCAAAATCATTGCCTCATCAACACATTTGTCAAGTAATAACAAATCCCACTGACAGGTCTAAGTTAAGACAATTAAAAATGAGAGACATGTGGAGCTGAAGTAATCAGTGCTCGTACGCCAGATAAGAGGCTGTTTTCGAAACCACATGCTATACTAGCAATAATAATTTGGCCAAAAATATATCATGTAGTATGCTGCATGTCAACACAAGCAAAATCTGCAGAATGCCAAAAAATTCCCGGATGTAGACCGATTCAGGGGAAATCCCCAGTATGCATCCAACCAATCTACCTTGCCTACTGTTTCACACAATGCA
>JAQFJA010000001.1:28533851-28551531 GCA_029874485.1 Naso brachycentron
GATTAACTTGAGGAAAAATATTTGTGTTTTGATTAAATGCTGTTGTATTTTTTTGATTATTAACATAGATGATATTAAACTCTTTTAGACAACCTGAAATTGTATCTCAGCGGCTGACGAGGTGGTCTTTGTTCCTTCAGGCCTATAACCTAGAGATCAGGCATATTACAGGAAAGGATAATGTTACTGCAGATGCCTTGTCAGTGTGCCCCTTCAGTACTTAAACTATCTGATGTCCTGTTTTGAATTAATGCCTTTGGTACTGTCTGTTGCTTCTGTCCCTTCTGTGTCTGTCTTCTTAAACTACTCTCCAGGTAGGCTACCAGGATTGCTGACAATAGGTGGAGAAGGTTTCAGTGGGGAATGTCAGCACAAACGTCACGTGTTCCATTGTCACTGCTTTTATTACTTTCATAATTATGATGTGTTGTTTATTTGTAAAGTTTAAGTAGTTGGTGAGTGTGGGTTTGTAAGTGTGCCAGTGATCCCTTTGTGTTTGGGACACCAACATTAAGGGAGGGGGTGTGACAGCCCAGCCCAAGTGGGGGTATGATTATTGTACTTATAACTGTTGGGCTCAAATTGTTTTGTCTCTTTTAAAGGTTCAGAGGAGGAGGTTGTGATGGTCAGACAGATCGGGAGCACCTGAGCAAATGTTCTCCTACCTGATAAAAGCCCCGGCCTGCTCTGCGCGTGCTCTCCGTCTTATTGGACCTGATCCAGCCAGCATCAGCACTCTTGTGCTGCTTTTGCCTTTTGTTTTGTTCTCGCCATCCAACACCGTGTACCCCATCATACTCACTCACACACGTCACGTGATTGATACACTCCACATGTGTAATCATTTAGCTTACTTCAATAAATAGGCTTTGATTCTGTGCCGTCCAGTGTATCTGTGCCACTTTTTGTGAAAGCCCAGGAGGGTTATGACAGCAAATACACACACACACACACACACACACACACACTAATAATAATAATAATAATAATAATGATAATAATAATAATAATAATGACAGATTCAGAATCAGTTTAAAAATGCAGATATTTTGTTTTAGATGGATTACATTTAATCTTCTTTCTTGGTGGTCAGAGAAGAGAAAGTAGTGCCTGACAGCAGATGCTGGAAGTCTCTCGTGCTAGGCTAAAATGAAACAGAGCGGCAGATAAAAAGCATAAGTGAAACAATTTGTTTCTAAGTGCGGTCGAAGTTCCATCTTATAAAAACGATGAAAATAAACATCAGCTAGCGTTGTTTACTAATTTCCTTAGAGATGTTACAATGTTAACGTAGGCTTGTCTGCCAGCACTGCACACCTGATGCAACACCTATTTTTTTTCACAATGTAAAATGATAGAACAGTGACACATTTTAATTGCTTCTTCAGTGATGTTGATGGTGATTTTGCAGCTTATTAGTAAGTAATTGGTTTCAAAAGGGACAATTTAAGCTGAGTAGTTTACCGTTCTGCTAAAAGTGGGTCCTCAGAAAGTGTTGAAAAAAATAAGGAAATTTCAATATTTAAACCAAACACCAATAGCTTTAGGTAATACCATAATTTCTCCAGAAGATGGCAGCAGAGTGTTAAAGATGGTGGATTCCCTCGGGTTACACAGCTGTCAGAGGGGCAGAGAAGGAAACAACAAGGAAATGAAACTCCTAATGCAACACAGACTCCCCATAATTCACTGCAACAGAAAACAAACAGCTTAGCCAGACAGACGGTGGCCACTGTTCCTTCTCATTCCATTTATCAACTGAAAGCTGATGACATCCATGCATAGTGACATTTACCATAAAAAATTTAAAGGAGTTCTCTCCTCCCTCCTCCATTATCTTTTAATAGGCAGACGTCTGGTGGAGCATGCAGACGTGGCTCCTTCAGGTCTGCAGCTCCCTGTGTTTGACACCTCCGCCCAGAGGATGATGTCTGTTCCTCCCATACCTTTTACATGATGTAAATTGGAAACATTACATACTTCCAATAAACTTCAATGGGTCAACTCTGTGGCACAACATGCAAATTTCAGACTAGATTAAACTCATGCAGGTTACAGAAACAACTAACCTACTTATGTTCTCTGTTTTTGGATGGAAATTCCAAACCTCTTGAGGTTTTTTAATAAAAAGGCTTTTAAGAAATGTCAGTGTATTTATTGTAGCACGTTAACTCTTAACAGTATGTGTTCCTCAAAATGAAGTACAACCTGTCCTGTTAATAAGCACTGGTGCATGCTTAGCGTGCCCAACTGAGCACCTTTATTACCCAACTTTAGCGACAGGTCAGATTTTTTCTCCCATAGATTTTGAAGACTCTCTGTCACCACTCCTAACATGCACAGAGACACAGGATATATTATTGTTCTAGGCAGGAAATGCATGAGAATGGGGTCTCAGATGACACTCCTAAACAGTGAGACGGAGGAAGAGAGTGACTATTGAATGACAACATGGGGGCGTGCGATAAAACCATGATAAGACAGAAAACCATAATGACCTGCCTGCCATAAATTATCCATCCTGCTCTCTTTGTCTTTGTGACCTTTACTCCAGCATGTGCAGACACTTACAGTACACGCACAAACACACACGCGCACACTTAAGTACGCCCATGTGGATGCACAAAACAAAACCAGCATTGTGGACTGCAGCCACCGTTTTGGGAGGTTAAGCCATGGTAACTGAGCTGGAATCTTGGCCTGTCTCTGGTATCCCTCTATTTACACAATTAGTATGACAGAGATGTGTTGCTCAGTGAGTGGTGGCTGCTTTTGTGCGACTTTGTGAAATCATCAAGAAAGTACACAAAATGAACATGTCTGAAATATTCATTTGGATTTAGGACTAATGAGTTTTTAAATTCAAGATTAGAAGAGTTATTATTTGTTTGCAATAGCATCAGTGTATGAACGTCACAACAATAAAGGTCCAATTTGTATGATTTAGTAGCATCTAGCTACTGATGAGGTTGGAAATTGTTATTGATTATCCCTTTGCTTCTGGAGAAGATCATGCAGTTGTTGCAAAACCTGCAAGAAGCCCTCTCTGTAGAAATAAGAGGCTCATTCTTAGGTAATAAAAACACTGATTTTTATTATTCAGTGATTTTAAAACATTGTTTTCACAATGAATCTCCATTTCACACACCCTTAACCTTTAATTAAGGAGAAATTAGGATGATGAATCACGGCATTTTGTGCTCCACACTGATTACAAGTGACACAAAAGCTTTAATGGGTTATTTTGTTTGGGTTTAGTTCCAGTTTTTTTAATTTAAATAACTGTTCAGTAAAATATAAATCCAATATGATATCATCTTGATAATTTCATTCTACTCAGAGTTGGTGAACGATGCTTGTCTCTAATTTAGGGTTAGATGAAGGGAATTGGGTGAAGAACAAGGAGATAAACATCGTCACTTAATGTCTTCATTAGTACAGTTACAACTTTTATCTTGTATGTATGTTTGTGCATGTGCCTACATTTTCATGTTGTTTATGATGTACAGAAGTAACTAGATTCAGTGTGGTGTGAACTTAACTTGGTGCAAATTCTAATATGATCTTGTCTTCTTGTGTGTCAACCACAATCACACACACTTAAACACACAAGATGATGTGCATCTAGCTCCATGCCTGAGTAGCAGACTGCGACATGGAGTCCAACTCCCTCCCTCCCTCCCTCCCTTCCTGTCTGTGTTTCTGCAGTCCTCTCCTCTCCTGTCCCAGGCAGCGCTGACCCCTCCCTCCTGCAGCCCTCCTTACTGCTCATCAATAAGCTGTATTAGCCCATCACTAATCATATTGGGAGAGACAGAGAGCGAGAGAGTAGGACAGGCAGACTTTGTGTGCATCATCAGTGCGTGTGTGTGTTAGCGTGAGTGCAGCTGGGGAGGGAGGAGGGAGGGGTGTATCCTAGCGAGGAGCTTTTCCCTGTTGTAGTAACCAACCACACGCCGACTGCCAGCCATTACTTCACTGCAGCAGCAATCAGCCCCTCCGTACTAAGTGAGCCAGACACACTAACCTGCCTGTCCCCTCCTCTCCTCTCCCTCTCTCTGCATATTCAGCAGAGCTGCCCTCCTCTCCTCCTCATCACTCTGCCACTCCTGCGGCGTTGCTCTGTGCTTGAAGGGGACGCTGGCCTGCTCCTCACCCACTGATTCTGCATGACTGTCACAAAGGTAAGAGCGCTTTGGATGGAGAATAACTTTCAGCATGTCAGCAGTGGTTTGGGTAAGACTGGACTGTGAAGGTTATTTAAGCGGTTATTCTCGAGTGTGTGTGTGTGTGTGTGTGTCTGTGGAGGAGTGCAGATGAGTTTTTGAGTTATGTGGAGTTGCCGGGTAGTGCAGGGTTATCAGGATGCTGCTGCTGTTGCCTGAGGATGTGTGTTCATGTGTGTTTGTATACTCCCATTTGAAATGCAGGCAATATGATGAGATTAACATCAAATTCTGTGATTACCTTCTCTTATCCGTAACGTATTACAGGCATCAGTTCATTGTGGGAATGGGAAAGTTATTCTTTTTGTCTGTGCTGTATATAAACTTCACTCAGATCAGGCCTGGCATTTAAGATACAACTATGTCTTTTAGGTGCTGTAACTTCCTTTCAGGTAAATTAATTATTCTGGATGTGCAGGATTGCTGATAAATGCAGTGTTGGTGATAGTTCAGGTGTTTTGTTCATTTCTATCAATAGGATATAAGAGCTGGTCAGCAGCATCATACGGATGAAGATGTTTGCTAGCAGTGTCAGAGAGTAAAGTGAATCTCTGAAAGGCTCACTGTGGCTTTGATAAATAGTGTTTTATTTAGTCTGATCAATAAAAGATACCTATTTTTAAAAGATATCTAAGCACCTTACATGAAAACATCACTTGGGCACTGGGATTTTGGGGGATTTCTGCACCGTGAGTGCGCTTCAGTTATGTTGTAGCTTCCCCTTTGTGCACTGTCTCTCCGATTGTATCTCATTTGTTCATCGTTTTGGACATGGAGATGAATTAAAATAAATGTAGCTGAAAAAAGTGTTAAAACTGTCGCATAATGGCGACTTAGTGCTCATTAGAGGACGACAATACCTCAACCAAAGCGTCAGGCTTGAGTGTTAACAATTGATTTTTGGTTAATGTTATTTTTCAGTCAGTTCAGTAAAGTTAAGATTATGGTAATTCTTCATTAGTCTCAGTCAATACACTGTTCTTTCAAGTGACAATAACAAACGTGTGTGTGTGTGTGTGTGTGTGTGTGTGTGTGTAGTAGTAGTCTCATGATGATCTTAAAGTAGATGTCTCAGCCTGCTTGGGTCACTGTTTACTTGCACCAGTGTGTGTAATGGTGGTCGCAGTCTGTGCTTAATGCTGCAGCAGCCGGTTGAATCCTCTTAATCAATTAACAGAGCGAGAGGGACGGACAGAGAGAGAGAGAGAGAGACAGAGACAGAGACAGAGAGAAGGAGAGGACACAGAGAGAGAAAATTAGCACACATACTCCCTTGCAGAGAATTATCCTGGACCAAAATAGATGACCCACTGTAGGACAATGGCCTGTTTACTCACACCTATGGTCACACACCTGCAGGTTCAGGCACAAATTAGTTGTGTTAAAACACAATGTGGTAGTTTGTATTTCCAGGCGTCAGTCTCGACCACGCAACCACACAAATTCACAGACGATTGCTCTCAAAGCACAATTTTTCCTCCTGTGTGTGAGAGAGTTTGTGTAGGAGGTGTGTGTGCCGCTGCGTAGGCGGACGTTCTCCGCTGTGAGAACTCAAAGAGGAAAAGGTCAGGTGCTCATGTGTTGGCACTGAGTCAAAGCCTAAATCTGACTGTAGACAAGGCCAAAGGCACTGAAGAGAATTTTAACGAACACTCTCTCATGTTGTTTTTTTCTCTTTGCTCATTTTTCAATTTCTACCTGCAATTAAGAAAATGAGAAGAGGAGGGAAAGTATAGAAAATATGCAAGACTAAATCATGCTTTGACATGTCTGTATGTAAAAAAAAAAAGAAAAGGAAAAGGTACGTAAGCACATTATCCAGTGTTATCTAAAAGATGACGGGTGTGTGGGAGAAGCAGAGAGAGAGAGAGAGAGAGTCTGGGGAGATTTTTTCATGGCTTTGCCTGCCAGCAGCAGAGAAGTCACCTTGGGAGAGATACAGGACAAGAGCTTCTGTGCTGACTGAGCTAAACAGCCTTCTACCCCTCAACACACACACACACACACACACGCACACACATTCAGACAATATTCTGGAGCGACAGTGACAATGCCTCCTTACTATCAGAGCAAGATTCTAGCCTGACATCTTAACATAACAGTGAAGATTAACAATGATTTTCAGTATAGACATAGACGTTTAAATACAGTGTGTAGCATAACCATTAGCCACAATGTGCTAATTCTGTTTATGTTAAGGTGGTTGAGAGCACCAGCACTTCATTTGAACAACACAAATATACACACAATTTTAGGAGCAGTGTTGGCAATTAAATTATGTGCCTAGTGCATCTGCACACCGAATTAATCAAAAACTCCACTAGAAACTCATTAGAAGAGTTGTCAGAAGTGCTTCAAATGATTTTTTGTGCTTTAATTCAGTATTTATCAGCTACTTTTTGCTATAAACAATTAGCAACAAAAATTCATTAAGTGGGAGAAAGAGAGAACTAAAATGCCCACGGGCAGTAACTAGTTGCATGTAATGAAATTACGTAATTTAATTTCAAAATAAATGTAACTGTAATCAGTTACAGTTACTAAGAAAGAATGCATAATTAAAATACAGTTACTTCTAAAAATGTTAATGATTACAAAGGGACTTACATCTGAATATTTTCTGTGTAAAGCTGTGGCAATATATTGAATAATATGCATTTTGTTGCTTTGCATGTTTTTGATGTGCTCAGTGCTTCTTTTGCCATTTCCCATCAAAGACTTTTAGTAAAGTTTGATGCTATTCTGATGCTTTTGATTAGTTCTCTTGTTTGAATTTGCCAACATCTGCCAGTTAAGTCAATCCACATTGGTGCTCAAAGCTAAACAACCTGTCTGAGAGTTGCCACTATGTCTATGGATAAAAATGTGTTCCAGTGCTAAACTTTAAAAAAACATTTTATTGAGAAATCAGAGAAGGGCTCAATAACAGTGCAATGCGAAATATGTTTACCAGCTGTTAAAATGCAATCGACGTCAAAAGTTTCCATGTCAAACCAGAGGGAACATCTGCAGGTATGTAGCCGATACAGTAAGTGCAGACAGTCGTTTTAAACAAAGCAGGGAAAAGCTTGCCTACCTCCCGCCTGCCACGCCATGCTACTACAGTTGAGTACAACTGTAAGTTTAACACTGCCTGATTTAAACATTTAAAAAAGGGTTAAAGGTTGAAAACATTTGTTAGAAATTTTAAAAAGTAATCAGAAATTTAAAAAAGTAATTAGTTACATTATTTTGAAGAAGTAATTGAAATATTTACATAGCTTATTACATTTTACATTGTTTAAATATTAATCTGTAACCTACATTTCCAAAGTAACCTTCCCAAGCCTGATCACCAGACTGTAAATACCTTAAAGCTGCAGTTTGGGACTTTTGGGAGTAGGGATGGGAATCGGGAACCGGTTCCAGTTGAGAACAGATAACAAATTGGAATCAGAATCAGTATGATATGCCTCCAAGCTTATCAATTCCTCTTATCAGTGCCCAGGCATGTGATGCTGAAATGAAAAAGGCAGACAGCCTACAGCAAGCTCCCTGGTAAACAGTGGTGACAATCAAACAGTTGCGATGTGGATACTGAGAACCCGTATTGCCCTATGTTTTTCCACACAGAAAACTGTTTAGGAATCAATAAAGATATTGATAAAGAATTGGACCAATAAGCAGAATCAATAATGGCACTGGTATTAATAAAACCTTATCAATTCCCATCCCTATTTGGGAGTCTGCAGGCGAAACCATCAGCCGGCTTAAGTCGGGCTGAGATGAACCAGTTTACTTCAACTTTCCCTGCAACTGTTTGGTCTCGCTGTAAATCTTTGGTGCAAACTGGACTGGAGGGAGGAGAGGGTGCAGCAGAGTTGCTTCCTTTGGAATCTCATGCTACCCAAACATTACCAACTGCAGCTTTAAACTATATATTTGAAAATCAGGTCTTCTGTTTAATGACAAATGTTCTATGTATATGTATATCCACAATAATATAAGTAGTATGCAATATTTTAAGAGCACTTACTGAAAAACAGTCATTTCAGTGCATCCCAATGATTAAAAAAAAAGCTTGGGGCGATCCTGGAGATGTTTGTTGTGTTTGTTTGTCTGCTGTGTCAGTGACTTTGCATGTTTCTCTTGTAAGACACTTAAAACCAGATTTTAATTTTCACAATGCACTTTGAAATGTTCTGTGGTCTGTCTTGTCTGGGGAAGAACTGTTTCTTTACCTTAATCCAACGTAATAAATTTGTATCTGTTTACACATTTTTAAGGTTCTGTATCTACGTATATATATTGGCTGTTGCTCATTTCTAAATAGGTGTGTTCAGTGTTATTTTCCCAAACCAGATGTGCTGTCAAAAACATTTCAAGCTACATGTGTCATCACAGGGATGATGAGATGCAAATGCAAATTGCGGTAATAAGCACCGGTTATCTCAGATTTTGCCGGTTGTCATAGTAACACGGTACGCTTTTCAGCTCGGTTGTTTTTAAGGTCAGAACAGTCACAGAAATTGTAAGGGGCACAGGAGAGCAAAGATTCGACACAGAGAAAAGCTCAACAGCTCAAAGAAAAGCTGATATATTTCAGCCCTTCACACCGTCTGACAGGAGTGAAGCAAAACTAAAATCAGACCCAACCCAAGAGATGGTTGGACTGCTTTAGTAAGGCAGATATCCATCACTGTTCAATACACTGCGCATTAATTACATCATAAACTATCTGTGTGATGTCACTCATATCTGGTTCTCATGAAAACAAAATGATACATTTCTTTCAGTGGAGTCCAACCTGTGGGTTGAGCTCTGTTGCCACATATTCTTTGGTTTGATGTCTTAATACAACTTAATTACAAGAAGGTGTGTGTGTGTGTGTGTGTGTTTCTAAATAGAATGAATAGAAAAAAGTCAAATGCATGTTTGTTTCTCGCTGTGACACACATCAACAGACAGACTGACAAAATGCTGACACTGAAAATAGGTCACTGCCTGTTTAAATCCATGGTACCTACTTTCAAACGTGGCCGTGCTGGACTGAGTCCTCTGTGAGACTGTAAGCTCTTTAGCTTTTTAACACCGGCACTTTAATCTACTGGCAATTATTTCTTTAGGCCCACAGGAAAATCCCATATACTGCTACCAAATACCATAATACCTCAGATTGAACATCAGAATTAAAAATATTGCAAACAAGTGCAAAAAATGTCTTTAGAAATATATATTAAAAAAAATCGAACTGCTGTTTTTGCATCTTTCGCTCCCTTACGGTAGCTACATACTTTTAGGGGAGGATTGCACACCACTTTTTGCAGTTTTGTTAGATTTTGAAAGTATATTTATTTAGGCAATTGACATTTGCTTCCATCAATTTCCATCAAAAAATAGTCTTACACCCTACTTTATATTTGCTTAAGTTTCTGATAGAAAGAGATTGTCTTGTTCTATTTATGTCAGGCACCACTGTATGCATTTAAACAGGTTGGGGCTTCGCTGTAGCCACTTTTTTGACATGAAAATATGTACAACACTGTAACAAACATAAAAGAGCAAGTTTTTCTCCAGCGAAGAGCTGACTGGTACAAACAAACATGCTGCTGCACTCAGTGGTCTCGCAAGAGCTCACACATCAGGCCATGACATGGAATTGTTATTACTATATGTGGACACTGTGTTCTCATTTGCTGTGTGCTTGCATGTATGTCTGTGTGTGTATGAGTGTGTGGACGTGAGTGGGAGGGCACAAATATGAGTTGGCAGACACACCACAGTGTGTGTAGGTGGGTGGATAACTTCCGTCACTACGACTACATCAGTACAGAATGTTGGAGATCTTGTGATATCAGCAAAAGAACAAACCTGTTTCTGCCAGCTTTTGACCTAAAACCTACTCAGCTCAACTCATCTCATGTGAATGTGTGTGTCTACATCCTCAGGACTGTTCAATTTTATCTTTAAGCAGCTAAATGAATCCCTGCAACTCACAGCTGCTCCCTCACGTAGGAAACATGTAAGAAGAACAAACCCATACAGCAAAACTACTCAGCCGTCAGCTGGTTCAATAAAAGACCACTTCAGCATCCTCCAGCAACACAGGGGGCAACAGAGGCTGGTTCTAGCATTGATTGTTGCCCCGAGTTACCTTCCTGTCAGTTTTAGTTCCTCTAGGGAGAGGCAGAATGGCCACAGTGGGATTTCTCTGTGCAAGAGACTGACCCCTCCAGAAGGCTGAGGTCACCCAGTGCTGCGCCTGCCAAACGACCTGCAGCCAGAGACGTTGGGGAATAAAAGCACGGAAGGAATGAATTAAATTTCATATTCAAAGCAAACTACTCAACTGTCCCGAGAAGCATAACGGCAAACTGCTGTAGGAGGAGTCGCTGAGACCACTTGGACTGCTCTTTTGACTAACCCTTTGATTAGAGGCTGGGATTTGCACGGCAACCCCTAAAATGGTCCATTTGTTTTTGGTTACCACAGAAAGAGCAGTGTGCCAGGGCTGGGGAGGGGGAGGAGGGCTGGGGAGAGGGACAGAGGGACGCTGAGGGGAGGAGAAGAGTGACTAAGATGAGTAGGGGGAGGACTGGCCTTGGAGCACCCGTTTTTGTTCCTTTAGACACCAGCAAAAAATGCTCCCCAGCTAACAATGAAGGGAGTGTGTGTGGTGATAAATGTGACTTCCCAGAGAAGTGAGAACACACACACACACACACACACACTCACACACAGGCATGTATTGCTATAAGTGAGAGGACTCTTTATGACTTTTTTTGGCTCTAAACTAGAGCTGCACAGTTAATCGAAATTTAACTGAAATCGCATTATGGCCTACGACCATTTTTACATCACAAGGTGCAATATTTGTTAAAGGAGAAATGTGTGTGTGTCAAAATATCATTTTAATTCACACAGTGTGGTGCGGCAGAGTTGTCCTGGCCTACAGATCATATTTTACCGACCTAAGGAAACATTTGTGTTTGGTACAAATTGCTGCAAAATCATATCACAATTACAGCAGCCCTAAACTTTAACCTTAACCTTCTGCAGCGCAGCCCTAAAATCGCCCCAATCCTATTTTGACCTGACCCCAAAAATGAAAAGCCTGACTCTCAAATAAGATTTTGCAAAAAAACTTAATCAGTGCACACCATGAATTAATGCATAAAAAGGTCAGAATCAGGTCTTATTGAACTGATCAAGACTAATAAACAAACTATATTCCGTAAGTTAAACCTCCGATTGCTTTTACTAGAATACTAAATTGGCTCTTTTGCACATATGACAATCTCAAGATTTTATGTGCGCTTCATGTACTCGCTTTGTCAAAGTGTCTTGATCCTGTACGCCTTTAACTCTGTCCTTACAGAGATAAAAATACAAAAACACACACCCACACACACGCCCAGTTCTCGAGAGCAAAAGCTTTACATTTAACCATTCTGACGTGGACTCTATATAATTCAAAGTAGCATTCCAGCTGTGTTAAGTGTGTTTGCAATTACATATCTGCAAACACGCCAATTACGCAGGAGGCCCACGTTGCTCTGATGTTAGGCGCTCGTGCGGTTGGGAAGACGTCTGAAAGCCATTTTCTGAGTGTTTATAGTTCAGCGTCTGCTCTTAACTGTAAGGCTGTTACAACTGTTGTTGCATAAAACAATTCCAGATATGTTTTAAGATGTAAAAGTTCTGACCAGTCTCAGTGACTATCCACTTTCATTTTCTGTGTTTTTATTGTGATTTTGTTTGTGTGATCAAAATAGATCAACATTCGCTCTGGAATGGCTGTGCCCATGTGGACACAAATCCAGATGCATCCACAATGAAACTGTCTAACCTTTTCACTCGGGTCACCTCGCCCACCATAAATCTTAACCAAGTCTGATTTAGATCACTGGCCATTTGCCCAGTTTAATGTTTACAGGCATGATCTGCCACACACACCGACACACAGACTGACACATTAAATTGAGGGCTAAATCGCCAGCCTAGCAACCCCAAACCTGCGATTACTGGAGGAGGAAAAACACACAACAGCTTAGCAGATTAGCAAGACTAAATCCAAAATTAAGCTTTTTTGTTTCTTATATTCACTCCAAATGGAGCGGATAAAAGAATTAACACAGGGAGAGAGTGTTTGTGCGTGTATGTGTGTGAGAAAGAGAGGCAGAAAGAGAAAAGAGGGTCAAACAAAAACTGTGAGAAAATAGAGGAAAAAGGGGGAAATAGTTGTGAGAAAGCCACAGAAAAGCATTCACTGCAGGAAGACATTCAGATCTTATGAGCTCATTGCCTGTCAGAAAGCTTCTGTACCCTGCTCAGTATGTGTGTGTGTGTGTGTGTGTGTGTGTGTGTGACTGTTAAAACCGTACTTTCAAATCTGTGCAGTGTACTTCCAAAAGAGCTGGGAAGCCCTTCTCTCCTTGTGCCATTGCATGAATCATTTCTTCACTGCGAATGCATTCACACAGTCCAGACTCTCATACAGTAGGTGACTTTCTCAGTGTGACTCGAATTCATTGTGAAGAAGTACAGAGAAAAGCTTTGTTGTGGCTTTTGTCAAATAAAAATATTCATTTTTGGATTCCCCATCGGAAGGTCTCTGAAATAAAAAAGGGTGGGTTCATGTGAAATTATTTATGAACCTCCTGGAGGAAATAGAAACACAGAAGAGAGTGACCACTCGCAGCATCCTCTTTCCCCTTCAGCTGAGATTAGGTGCGCATCCTGTGTGTGTGTGTGTGTGCAGTCTGTACAATCAGGACATAGGATGTGCTTCCTGTTTTTGGGCCTGGGGACAAGGCAATAAGAGTGTTGGGACAGATGGGTGTTCTACTTGTGGTATGTGTGTGATTGTGTGTATGTGGTGGGTGGGTGGTAAAAAGAAATTTTTCACTGAAGAATTCATAGTTTTCAACACAAGCGTGAGTTAAGCAGGATGTACATGAGAGGGTTTTCACATTCGCAGGAGACCACAGATATAAAGACGAATCAAACTGATTTTTTTGTACTTTAATCTGAAGTACACACACATTCCAGCTGATCAGTAAAGACACAGGGACACACACTTTGTGTTGATTCAAGGGATGTGGGAGCTCAAAGAAATTCACACGATCAAATGTAATTTCAGAAAAATCAGCCTGTCATCTTTAGCCTGTTAAACTTGCATTTGCTGTGTTTTGCACCTGTACGTAAAAAAGCGACACAAACAACCTGCATGAAATCAGCATGGCTTGTACGTTTTGCAGAACAACCTGGAGGCGAGTTGGAAATAAAGTTTTATCCAATCTTAAACGAAGTCGACGAAAACTAGCTCTGCATCCGGCTGGTGACACCTCCAAGTCGCTCACAAACTGCTCACCTGAGCTACACGTGTAACTCAGGTACTGATAACAATCGAGCAGCTTGTAATACTGACACACAAAAGTTATTGCTTGCACAACAGGGAATTTTTGATTTCACATCATTCCCAGCTAGGCTTGGGTCAGTTTCCAGTTTTACTGGTCTGGTCAGGACGACGGGCTTAAACCGGTTTAATTTTATGCAAATCTGCTAAACTGGCATTTGTTTAAGGAGACAAAAGCGAGACCCTGGCAAATTGAAAGCATACATCAGCAGCAACATGACATGTACTGACACCCAACGGCCCGACAACTTTCTAACTTGTATTGCATTAACAACAAGCAAAAAGACAATGTGATTAACATATTATGATGGCTGACCAGGCTGTAAATGAAAACGAATGACAGGCAGACCGTGTGCATTATTCAGTTTAGAGCTCAGGCTGTTATCGGGATACACAGCACTTAGCATTAGCTAGGAGCAGAAGGGGGTTTGCTATCCTTAATCACAGCCAATATAATCAACATTTCCTCACTGTATTTGTTAATAATGTCCTGTTGTGTTCATTACATAATTCCATGGTGTAAGTTAATGTTATAAATTTTGGTGTACAGCTCCATAATATTCACACGTAGCAAGAGATGTTTTGGTGTCCAGACATCAGAGACGTCAGGAGAATCTCAACACTGATTGGCTGTTGCGACACAAACACTATGTGTCACTCAGTTCAGTTGACTGAGTGACGTGTGACATCAAGTGGTGAAAGTCTGGTGTACTGGTCCGGTCTGGTATTTGTGCTTAATATCAAACCAGTTTATAAATTTTTACACCGGCCCAACCCCATTCCTAGCAACCAATCGTCCCTTTTAAAAGTCACAAAGCAAGTGCATCGGAGCTCCTGTAGTTGAAATTGTGCTATTTAGTGAACAGACGCACTGAGAAAGGAATGCACTCTTTTAGTATCATTACAGCTGCACTGGTGACACTGTAGTGGTCTATACATGACAACACTGCACGCCACTTTGAGAATGTGGGTGGTCCATTCTTTCTGAAACAGTAGCTGCCTGGTTGGGAGGCTTAATGAAGTGTCTTGGAATCTACTTATGTAATTTCATCTGACATCACGCTGCCAGGCATGAGGCTGACTGCAGGAGTGCTGTGTTTTATTTTCTTACATGCTTGAACAGTGTCGTCTCACATCAGAGGTGCTCTCTGTCATCAGTGCTGACGCCTGATATTTTGTGATCTGTTTGTTTGTCACATGGTGCGGTGGTCAGGCGTGATGCACTGTGATGTGATAAACAGGAAACGTATCGCATTTGAAAATACAGGTTGTGCATTTATCTTTGTGTGCATTGTGCTGTAGGTAGAACTGTAAGCCTCACTGAATGAGACAAGCCGAAGAGTGAACATAAGAGAGCAATGAGTGGAGAGTGGGGCACATCGATGGTGGATGGTACGCCACCCACGCACTTTCTCTTCCTCTCTCTCACACACACACACACACGCACACACACACACACACGCACATACACACGCATTAGAGGTTATCGTCAGGGTCAAATTGAAGCTCTGTATTTCGCCTATGGGCATTGATAGCAGTGTAAATATAGAAAACACTCTCTGCAGCACAAAAGCTTCATGTTTTCATTTGTATTCCTCATGTGCCGCCTGTCTTCCTTTACTAACCTTTCTGTTAGATATATTTTAATAGCTGCACTACAATCTGTGCCACTAATGAGATACACAAAAACTAATTAAAATATTATTTAAATTAGTCAGTCATTTTGGTACACTTTTCTTCACAAACTGATGAGCCCACGAGGAGCTCATATGAACCATGCATACCTAAGCCTCTTATAAAGACGACACTATTTGGTCAAAGTGTCAGCTCGGAGCCATAAAGCCTGGCTTGTCAGCTGTTTGTTAAATGAGTTTGACCAAAGCAATCCATCTTAGAAGTGAAGCTCGTTTGACCTGAATTGGTGTTTGCAGAAGTCAGGCACCAGGTGGCGCTAGAGGGAGGCTATTGGTCCCGCAGAAACCGGGAGCTGAAGTTGAATATTTTGAACTTGCACAAAGACGACGATGGAGGTGCAAAATCGCATCTCTGTCATGTCAATTCATAGCCATCCCATTGAGCTACAGGTCCCAATGCAATTTCACATCATGCCATTGACTTTGCATGTAACTTTATCGCGCCACAAATTAAATTAAATTAATTAAATTCGTGGAAGCTGATGGAGGAGGATTTTTTTCCTGCTACACCAGTGACTCCAGCTGGTTGGTCGGGGTGCATTGTGAAGGAAAAAAGGGATGTGGGGCGGATATCGTTCACAAAACAGCTCTGGTGAATTAGCATGTGAAGCAAAACAGCATGTTGGTCAGAGGAACCGTTTGGCTGTCTCCTGTTCAGACCAACAGACGGGGAGCCAAAAAACGCCAAACCAAAAGTCAAGGTTGAAAACACCACATCACTGATTTGATTTAAACTCAAACTGATTTCACGGAACTGTAATCTGATTCTTCCTTCAAAGATTTGGCCTGTTGTTTTTCATCACAGCTAAGAAACATCAATATAAATGTCACTTGGTCTTTATTTTTGGAGAAATTGTTCTTAATTCCAGCTGTCTGGATTTCCACTGCTGTCACTATGGCAACACAGTGGGTATGCCTGTCAGTCGAAAAAGCAACAGTCAACAACAGAGGCGAGAAAACAAAGAGCCTTTAGAAATTACTGCACATTAAAATTCCTACCATTTCCATCATGTCAACCACAAACTGTATTTTCTGCTACTTTGAAGACATTGTTTTTGTGACATAACAATTAATAAACAATAAAACATATTGAACCTTACAAACTGCCCACGACTGCCGAATTCCAATTAAAGGAACTCTTGAGACTTGAGAAAGTGGACTCTTTACAATGTTCTGTTGGGGTTTATATGAAATGTTTTAGCACTTTGGATTTAAGGACAACAAAGTTGCTCATGGAAATCCTCTGGTCACCACATTGTTGCAGCGTGTGCTCCTGCTGTGTGCAGTTTCTCTGTGTTATTGTTTGCTGGAGGGATTCACCAGCTGATAGCTGTTGAATCTGCATCACACCCCCTCACTTCTTCATGGTGGGTGCTGAATGCCGCTGAGAGGGTTTGCTGGGTCTCCTCTAATATGCCAGGTCATTTTTTTTTTTAAATGTAAATGATTCATGGAAAGAGAAAAAAAGCAGAAAGGAGCAGAATGAAAAGTGTCAAAAAAAAAAACACTTGGCAAAGGGAGGGAGAGGAAACATTAAAGACAGGATCAAGATTCTGCTCAAATGAAAGCACTTAAATTCACACAGGAGAAAAATACCTAAAGAGCAGTGATGATGGGTTTAGATTTAGATTTCACATCTGAGAGAAAATTTTGAATGATTGATTGATTGATTGATTGAAAGGCTGTAGTCATGGTCTTATAACACCCCCACCCCACCCCCAAACTGTAAGGTCACTGTAACTCTAACCCCTAAATTCCACCAGATGGGTGAACGATGCGTCTCCGCTCTAGAATGAAAGGGGAGCTGATACGTTTGAATTCTAGTCGATGTTTGTGCTTCCGCAGACTGCAGCTGCATTGTGTTTCTGCTCCGTCGCAGCGCCGGTGATCAGGAGCCGTCTGCAGCAGATATGCAATTTCACACAGAGCAGATCAAGCGAGACAGGAAGTCAGACAGATACAGCAGTCAAACATCCAGTTAATTTCAGAATGAGACACTGCATGTTGACACCAGATCAGATTTCACTTAACTTCATAAATAAGCTGTCAGAGATGGGCCTGAGGTCGGGTTTTAGAGGCAGCACTTAATTTTGTATGGGTGACTGTAAGTATTGATAGTACTGAGCGTTAACATCCCATCCCGAACTTTAAGTTTTAAGCTTAAGGTCTTTACACAACAGGTGCATTTTTTCGTGTGATTATTTTGCATGTCAATAATATTTTTCAAACTGCTGATTGGTCATGAGTACTCTCACACAAAACAGGAATATCACGCAGCTTAAAAACTGAGCCTTTTTTATTCTTTGCATCAAGGTCAATTTTTCTAAGCTTTCACATTAACTCATATAACAACATCTATGTGA
>JAQFJA010000001.1:28591730-28605079 GCA_029874485.1 Naso brachycentron
TGATGCCAAAACCATTCACAGCAAATATAACCTTTTTCTTTTTCTTTTTTCTGTTCTCTCTTTAAATTAAAAACAAAACAAAAAAAAATCATGATTCATCAACACATATCCCCACCAGCATGTATCTGGGTTCAGCTTAACTACACTTGCATAGTGTTTTTATTTGTTCTCCTTCCTCATTGAAATTTTCTATGTCTTTTTATTTCAAATAAATATTGTTAATACTCCCTAGCACTTATTTAATTAGTTTTTTCCTCTCGAAAATGATGAAGGGACAGTGCTCGATGGGAGTTCTTTGTTTGTCCGATGACCGTCCTCGCTCACTTGTGATAACTTATTGGAGTGTAAATTGTAGATGCAAATGTTCTCATAAGAGGAAGAAGGAAAGTAAGTAGAAATATTGTGCAAAACTGGCAAAATTAGACACAGTTTTCTCTTTTACAAGAAGGGGCACAATTGAATTTTGTACCAGTAGATGTGCTTCCAGCCCTTTTTCAGAGCTTTCATTACTTTATATATAGAAAAGCAACATTTTGTTTTGTTTGTTTGTTTAGTTTTTTTAGTGGAACAGTTAAATTTCTCATGCAAATGTTTAAGGCACATTGTTCTTTTTCTATTTAACAAAAAGCCAAGAAGAATCAACAGACAACAGAAAAGAGCAATTCATTAATTAGGTCTTTTAATTGTTTTTTTAATAACCTCTTTCCCTCATTCAGGAAAAGCGACAGTGCAGAACTTTTTTCTCACTTTAATGTTTTACTGGATCCCTGTCAGTGATGGATTGGATGAGCATGTTAAACACTTGTGGTCTGTCTGCACACTGAGCCTGGTGCTGGGTGACCACTGGTTCGCGCCTGCCCACCTGACAAATATGTGTGAGCCCTCCGGCTGTGCTTGAAGTGTGTGTGTGTGTGTGTGTGGATGTGCGGCCGAGTGATTCCCTCGATGTCTCTTGTTTTAACTCGGTGGTGTCAGTCACATGTAAGGAGATGTTGCCTCCCTGTAAAGATGAAGAGCTCATGTTCGTGTTTATCACGTTTTAACATGTTGCTGAGGTTCGCACAGTTTGTGGTGAGCACCTCTGAAGATCTTTAAACCTACTTTTATCCATAAAAAATGACTCACAACCAACAGCGTTACCATCACCGTGCATTCATTATTCATATTAATTGATTCTGGCAGTTTGGAGACAATACCTTGTAATGCAACACCCGTGCAGGACAGGAAGACGATAAACACACACTCATCTCCTCCAGCATGAACACTGAACAAGCTGCTTCCTGGTCACATGTTTCCATCTCACATCGACCTGAAACTGTGAGGAGCCAAATGTTTATTTTATTTTAACAGCATCATGCTGATTATTGTGTATACACAGTGGGTGACACTTTATTTAAATGAACTTGCAACTTTTTTGAGGCATTTGGGTGCATTTTGGTTTCATATGTCAAACAGACCGGTCCTATGTTTGTTTGTTTTGGAAACAAACTGCAATTAAGTATGTGCAAAAATTTCTATGATAGAGCACAAGATCTATCCAACAAAGAGGAAAATGAAAAATAAATTACTTTCGTGGGATACTGAACAGGCTTTCAGTGTTTTTCTGGTTATTATTTTTAAAATCTAAATTGTGAAAATAAACCGAGGCCGTGTTTTCTCAAACGTCCTTTTATTTAATCACAAGGCTGCTGAGCCGACAGCAGGACGGATGAGATGTACACGCTCATCTGGTAGAAGTGAAATGAGAAAAAAGGTCACATGCATCTTGATGTAAATGGCAATGCACTCAGCATCGTGCCACAATTAAAATTTAATGAGGCCTCTCCATTCTGCTCAACTAGAGCAGTCAGATGTTACTTTGCAGACTCTCTGCTCCCCCGCTCATCCTCTCCCGTCACACAGCAGCTCTTTTCCCACCGGCACGCCGTTTCTAAACAAACCACATGAAAAATAATATTTATGCTTCTTGTAAAAGAATTCCTGCTCACATTGATCTCGGTCTCTAGAGACAGGGCTTGTGTTTCATCTGCTGTAGGATGAGATTTCTTTAAATTATCAATGTGAGATCTAGTTTACATAGCAAGGGGAGATTTTAGATCTACTTCTCTGGCTTACTGTGGCCAAGGGATGTGAGAGAGTTGAGAGTATTAATCAGGAGGATGACATACAACTGTGCTTCTTTAGCCCCAAATACACAGAACTTCTTCAAATGTTCCCTGTCTCTCTTACTCTCTCTGCAAACCTTTGTCTCTCTCACACACTCACACACAACATCCTGCACCCAATCGTATTTCAACATGGTGGATGATGCATAATTACATATTTTCAGAGAGCTAATCTGCAGCAGCGCCCTCGTGTTTATTATGAGGTGGAGGAGCATTTGACACAGATCTAATAATCTGTGCAGTGTGCGAGAATGAGAAAAGCAGATGAGGGATATTTTTCATACAGCAAGTGGTTTCTGCAGACTCAGTTACTGTGATGTTTTTAGCCTCGCAAGCAGCACGGCGCCATGAATGAATGGCAGTGTCAGTGGATCAGTCAGTGCAATTCTTTGCTCCAGACTGAAATATGTAAACAGTCATTGGATAAATCACCATGAAATGTTGTACAGAAAGACAAACGTGCCTTTTAACACAGACGTTCATGATCCCCAGATGATGCACCTGCTGACTTTTGTGCTTGTCTGACTTTTTTCTATCGCCACCTACAAATTTCCATCCAATGTGTGTATCATTCACTCATTTGATATTCACTTGAGAATGTAAAAATCAAAAAATGAAGAAATTACCTGTTATTTTGTTTGTGAATGTGATGCAAAAACAAATTAGTCTTTGTTTTTTGGACCTTTGATTTTATACTCTGATCAAAAAGAGAACATTTAAAAAAATGGACCAAGGACCAAATTTGGTTTTGATATTTAATTTTTCCAATTTGCTCTGTTTCTGTTTATTTTTGCCTTCAGGGCCACAGGCTGTCATATGCACGGGTCATTTCAAAATCAGGCTACATAGAGGATATTGTTATGACTTTAGCTTGTATTTATGAAAAATAGAGTGGCTAAGTCACGACCCTTCCGGTGGACCCCATGGGATCTTATTTCAGGAAAATTAGTCAGTAGTCAATAAAGAGACAACTTATTTTCCAATCCTGGTTAAATTGTGCCATCAAACTCAAACACGATGTTTGTCAATTTAAATGATAATTTTACAAATCATGACAGTTACAGTTTTTCATACTACTGCTGAATTATAAGATTTTGTAACTATGTATTTAGAAAGGCTACACATCCGATCGTCGAGTGAGTGACGTCATCAAAACTTTCTGTAGAGGCACTAAAGACAGATAAACATACATAAAACAACTGATAGACTTATTATGATGTTCGCCGCTTTTAATACTTTTTTCCTCGTTGTGGAAGAACGCAGTGAAATTTGGCCAGTTGACGCCATGTTAGTGTTGGTGACGTATATTGGGCGTGACGACAGATGTAGTCCACTGACCGGTTTTATAGAAAACTACAGTTATTCTACTATCTTTACGTTAAACTGTGACTTTCTTGACTTGTGAAACTATCATTTAAATTGACAAACATCATATTTGAGTTTGACAGCTCAATTTGACCGGGATCAATAAAATAAGTTGTCTTTCTCCATTGATTGAATTTTTCCGAAATAAAAGTCCCGTGGGGTCCACCAGAAGGGACACGACTTAGCCACTATGTTTTCACAGAGGCACCTGGGGACACGTACAACAAGAATCTGATGGAGTTTTCTAATAACAGTGTGGTTATACTTTTTAAAATCTGCTGATAGAAATGTATTGTGCTTGACGTCCCTGCAGCAGTTCAGACGCTTGACGTTTCTGAGCGATGCAGATGTGCGTGCGAATGCTACACGTTTGAAAAGCAGGATTACTCAGTGTTTGGGTTTTTGTCTTTTACTGGCAGGCCTGTGAAATAAATAGATTACTTACATTAATAGTGCATTAATAAGTGTTTCTGATAACTGCAGTCTCTTGCTGCATTCACTACATTCAATGAAAGTGCCGTATTTACAGCACACACACTCATTTAGGGGTAACTCCCCTTGTGGCGTAAACAAAGAACTACACTCTGCCTGTAAATGAAGTCTTTGCACACAACTGGAACACGGTAATTATGATTTTAACCAATGAAATATTGATACATGGAATGACATCAAATGAAGTATAGAATTACATTAAATAAATAATACAGAGGAGGCCTTTTTGAAATGACAGTGTACTTTAATGAACTGCTTACTTAGGCTATGAACATTAACTTCCTATCCCAACACAATTTTAAAGTGCAGATAATGTTGCTGCTGTGCTCCAGAAAGTAGAAGGCGTGCCCACAGTCAAGCATGGATGTATCAAGACGAATCCCAGGGATGACAAAGTCACTTCAGATTGACTTGCAGGTCACATAAAGCAAAAAAGTTAAATATCAAAGTCAAATCCGACCCTTGGTCCATTTTTTAAACGTTCTATTTTTGATCTGAGCATAAAATCAACAGACCAAAAAAACAAAACATTATTTGATTTTTTCTATCAAATTCATGAACAAATAATGAAATGACAAGTCATTTCTTAATTTTTAAAAAAATGTTCATTCTCAATTGAATATCAAATGAACGAATGTCACATGAATTCACACCTATTAGGCAGATTATCATTTAATTAAACACTCATGGTTGCCTCAAGATGAACCGTAACTATGATGTCACCATCATCAAAATTTTGGTGGTTATCGAAATTTTGTCCTACACTCACTGATGCCCTTGGCCTCCTAAGAAAAAAATCAGTTTTTGTTAAATTCTTCCCAAAAATTACTGCAGTAAAAGAGAGAAGCAGTGATGATAAATGAAATGACAATTTATCGGGTATCAAGAACTTTTTCTCATTTGCATGACTTCTCCCAGTGTTAAAGGCCGGACCTCATTTGCATAATTTCCATTATCCCATAAGAAGCGGTACCAGCTTCATAAAGCTACTCTTTTTTTTTCCTCTTGTACTAATCAGTTTCTACTCTCCTCTTGTTGGATAATGGTCTCACTTTTACAACGAAAGGCAAAGTTGTACTTTTTATGAGGGGAAAAATCCATATTGTTCAAAACTTAACAACTCAGGATTTACAGAGAAATGTTTTATTTTCCTGATTTACACCAAACGTCAAACCTTCTCAAGGGAAGACATACAGCAGATGTGATGTGCTATTTTTAACAAGCTGTTTTATGGTTCTCAGTGGCAATTCTCTGTGGAAATCAAAATCTTTATATAAAAAAAAATCCTCCAATTTTTAAGAAGTGAACAGTAAACAGTTGTAATTGTATTTTAGTTATGAGAATGCTACAGTATACTGATGCTAGATATGATTTGGAAACAGACGAGTTTTACAGTCAGTGTCTGAAAAACCTGTCCTGTTCTGACACCATTTCTATTTAAACTGTAATATTTTGTCCTCTGTCTCCTCTGTAACAATGATGGTGCTGATTGTGCCAACACAATGCAGCTCTGCTGCTCTGTTCTCTCAGGGTGTATCTGGACTCCTCCACACCTCTTGCTGTCTTTTGACTTCTCGCCTGGAGGAGGTAAAGAAAAATGTGAGCACTGACTGTTGTCGTTGCTGAAGAAACTGTTAGAAAAATGCAGCCATAAATTAATCACCTGTCTATTGTTTTAGTCATGAACAAACAGTTTGAATCAATAGAAGACACTGAGTCTGTCTGTCTCTGTCTGTCTGTCTGTCTATCTGACTGAAACAAGTAGTTAACCATTTCAGAAATGTCTTTTTGCTTTCTTGTTTGCATAAGAGGTTCATACTAAACTACTGTAAATAAACTATAACTAGCCTGGCTCTGTTCAAACATAAAGAAACACCTATCAGCACTTTGAAAGCAAAGTTATTACAGTGCCCCTGTGAAAATCCATCACTTTTACAGTCCAGGTTGCACAAACAACCTTAAGTTGTTTATGTTTATGCAAAACAAGTTTAAGTTGTTTATGCAAAAACCCTAGATTTGTTTTACTGAGACTTTACAAAGTAACTAGCACGAATACCAAAGTATGTAGCATGAAAATCTAAGGTCCTTGATAAGCTAACCATTGGTGAGGACATTAGTTTTTGACTGTTCGATTTGATTATTTGTTAGCAATCATATCAGATATCATATGTCACATGAGGCTAGCTGATTCCCTCTTCTTGAGGTCTATATGCTAAGCTAAGCTAGCTGTCAGCTTGCTGTCTGTAGGACAAATAAAACATTGATTTCAAGTTTATAATCTGACTCTTGGAAAGATAGCAAATAAGTATGTTTTCCAAAATGGTGAACTAGGCTTGTTTCTTCGCTGTTTGGTTGAATTTGTTTGTTTAGCACTGAAAGACACTGTAGTCACAACACTGGCAACCCACAGTGAACTTTTTTTTTTTAGTGGTTGCCTTTCATGTCTATAACTAAAGCCTACATTACCCATGATACAACTTGACACCAGATAGTTCTGTCAGAGATTCCGATACGTTATGCTAGTAGCAGCTAATGTAGTCTTGAGCCATTAGCCTTAAGCAGAGATGAGGTGCAGGCTCCAAGTGACAGATTTATCAGATTTTCACAGCTTCCTCTGGGGCCACTAGGCCTTTTACAACTAATGTTCACATATGCAGCTTTGCAGAGACGTCTAAACAGACTGTGATGTGTATAATCATTGAAGTTTGTTCAAACTGAAAGATTTCCGAAGATTAAACCACCAACAACTAACCTTCCTCTATTGCTGTACGTGAAAATCACCAGAAGAGCATGTTATTTGCAAGACGATTTCAAGTAGCTGTGCTGTGTGTATGTGTGTGTGCGTGTGCGTGCGTACATCCGTGCGTGTGTGTGTGTGTGTGAGGGAGGGTGGGGCCTAAAGACAATGAGCGATGGGCTGTAGATCCCCACACCTACCAACTACACCACCTGCCTCAATTACCTCAGTATGGCCTTGAGGTCACTAACAGACCTGTTTTAATGTGCAGAGCCCGCACTATAACTCTGTGTGTTGGCTGATTGTATATATATTTATTTTAACTTAGCACAGAAGTGATAAAACGTGGTGAGCAGAGCGATCAGCTTTCAAATGTAACAGGTGGCCTAAAAAGCAAATTTCTTGATTTATTTCTCCCAACAAATCAGAACAAGTTTCTTTTCTGTGAAACTCTGGATGATACAACATATGTATCCACTACAACGTGCACAGAATCAATTTTGTCAAAGCACGCTTTAGCTCAGTGATGGATTGCAACAGAAAAAGCTGAGCTTTCATTCGGCTGTCAGGAGGAGCTGCATGCTTCAGCAGTTCTATAACCTCTTTAAAAATGAGCAGCTTTCTGGTAATTGCCACAGAAGTATTAAAGTACAACATAACAATTTTATTATGCAGAGAGTTCAAATGTTTTTACAGAAGCAAGACATCATGTTGAATTAAGGGTGGATAGACAGTTTTGTCATATAAGTGGTGCCTGATTTTAGTTTTGCCTTGATATTGAGCTGTGATTGTGATCGTGTGTCTGTGCAAATGCTTAAAAATATAAAAAAATATAATAATAATATAATAAATATTTGTATTATTATACCAGTGCTCAACAGGTGAGTGGGTCTGAAATCTATTTGCCCAGAGTCAGTCCTCACTTCCCCCTTAAAAAAATATTTTTTAAGTTCTTTGTCATATCAGCAACAAAGATGCAAACGACTCTTGTTACAGTCCAGCAGCAACATAAATTTAAATAACATTTTAGCCGCCTTGTTCTCAAATTTGCTCTCAAACTTGCAGCAAACTTTGCAACACGTTTGAGTTTCACCCACATACTCCTTTTTAAAGCATAATTAAAATGCCTGCTTACACTTCATCTTTATCTGCCGCCATGTTTTGCAAGTGTCTTAATCAGTTCTTTACATGTGCAACTCTGAACAGAGATGGGAGGGAAGCAAGCCTCTCATTTCTTAGCTACTTCCGTCATAAAACTTATTTAATTCATCTTTATTTTTAGATTTTTTATGTAGGAAAGCCACGCTAAGCAAAATATTAATCACAGCCAAAGATTTAAACATTTAAAATGTGTCTTAATCATGCATACCAGTTCACCAATATTCGTTTTTACAAGACCTGTCATCAAATTTCGCTTCAAATTAAATGGATGTTATATCTCTAATATTTAAATCTCTGTGTTTCTCTGCACTGGATGCTACAGTCAGTTTAACACCTAGTGAGTTTGTTTACATTAATGTAAAGTAAGAGCAGAAGCCTCGAGTGTAAACTTGTAAAACTGAGATGGCTGTTTGTTTTTCTCACTCTTTCTTTCACTCTGTTTGCTGGTTAAACAGAATTGTTTTCGGAAAGGAGGAAGGCTCAGAAAATATTTATGAAATCAGCATGCCACTGTTCTCTCTTGGTTTCTCTTTGCGATGCTCTACTTAAAGTAAATTAAAAAACACTGGGAGCTGAAGCACATGAATCTTTTATGACCTTGAGAGCTGATAAAACGAAAGACAAAGGAAGCTCGGCTCATAATGCACTCGGAACACTCAGATCAATCATAAGTCGGTCAGACGGACTCATCTATCTCTGTGCGGAATCTTAATCTGAGCCTCTGCGACTGACTCACTTCCTTCAAGGAGAGCATCAAGTGCTATAGTGCTGTGGCTCCGAAACATATTGTTATATGCAGTAATTACATACCTACCTCTCTACATGAAGTGTGCTTGTTGCTGTTGTATAAATAAAGTGTTTATTCACAGATTCATTAAGAACCAAAAATCCTTTTTGTTCACCAACATAATGTCACCATCAACTACATCCATTATTTATATGTGCTTATCCTTTGCAGAGTCGCCATTCGGAGTTGTTCCCAGCTGACATTGGGCGAGCAGCAAGACACATAAATTACATTTAAACATTAAGCGTAGACATATCGTCAGACACAAATGTTACATGGTTTGACATTGGAACAGACGTGTGTTCTGTCCAAACAAGCAGCTCAATTTAAAGTTCTTTAACATTTTCAAGGTTCATTTGATTATTTTACAGCAAAAGGTTGTACAGTAAATGCAAGCTCCGTTGTTAATGCTGCACAGAAAACAAAAACAGATTATTATTTATGATGGAGTGCTGAGGATGAGCTGTAGAGTCTCACAACCGTGAGGAAAGAAGCTGCTCTGTAGTCTGGTTCTACAGCAACAGATACTTGTGTATCTCTTGCAAGGATGCAGCAGGGTGAACAGGCTGTGGCTTAGTTGGGTTCAGTATTGTTATGTATTATTCTTTACACTCTATGTAGGCATCCTTACCTCAATAGATGGGTACCATAGGCATTTTTGGACCAACCATTTCTAGGAACTATTTAACTGTCCACTGAGGAGATCCTGGGGATCTTTTTCTGTTAGCATTCAAACCCCCAAAGTAAGCTGCGTAAACTGGTCAGCAGTAGGTATACTAACATCACTTCTACACGACTTACAACACCACAAATGAAGGCTTCTGCATCATCACTCCACACTTGTGTCTGTATGTGGCAATAATGTACCATGAATCTCAAGCTGAACACCACTAAATCACAGAAGATACAACAGCAACAACAATGACGATCTTGTTACAAGCTCTGGTTTTGTGATGTTTTGTTAATACAACTGTTGGGTTTTTAAAAGCGGTGGTTACCAGCGTTGGCTTCTGAGTTTGACCACTCAACATACACTTACATCTCTGTCGTTCCTTATATGCTGCGAAAGTACCTACTCTGGAGTTGGAGCTAAAAAAGTTTCTCAAAACGTCATTTGAAGAACTATAATAGTTCATGGTTACTCTAGTGCAGATGCAATAAAAGGGGAGGTTCTTAGAACTATGAAATGGCACCTGTGCTCTGAAACACCTTTAGACACTGGTTCTGTGTTCTCTGCTATTGTAGCTTTCCAACTAATCATTTGAGGTGGTGCTGTGTCAAACTAGAGAGGACTCACTTCATTAAAAGCTTTTTAAATGCCACTCATTCAGAATAACTGTGCCTGACGTGCAAAGATTTGCTCTATGTGTAATATATTGTAAATATTGGCTTACAGTTAATGTTGAGTCAGTAGTCAGTCAAATCCTGGAATTGCTGCGCTTTAGTCAACTAAAGACTTAGTGTCCAAAAAATGTTTTTTATTGGTGGGAAAATGTTGGCAGGACTGGGATGAAGGTTTAAGCCATGAGAGAGAAAAAAATATGCTGCTTGGCTTCATTACGTTAACTGACGCTTGACTACCCCACTAACAACAAGCTTGTGGTACATAAAAGAACATTCAACAGCAACATCTTAGAGCTGAGAGATAAAAGTTCTGTGAGACAATCTAACACATTGGTTTTGATTGTCTCAAAAATGTAAAACATCACCAGCCTTTTTCCTTTAAGCAGTAGTTCATCTATTATCAGTTTACACTCACAGAAACAACTCCCACACTGCCCACACACAGACGTCCTTTCAGCTCCTCTCTCTGACATCTGTGTTGATAATATGAATTTCATGCATTGACACTGGTTTTGCGTCAGAGTTGTTGCTTTCAGTAGTTGAGTCCATCCCCACGGATATATTGTGTAAAAGTCATATTCCTGTGCTGGCACTCGACGCCTCTCACGCTGTCCTCTCCTCCCCCTCAGGCACTCGTCTGACCGGGTGAACCAGCTCGAAGCTCTGGTGGAGACGTACAAGAGGAAGCTAGAGGATCTGGGAGACCTGCGCAGACAGGTGCGCCTCCTGGAGGAGCGTAACACTGTGTACATGCAGCGCACTTGTGAGCTGGAAGAGGAGCTTCGCAGGGCCAACGCTGTCCGCAATCAGCTGGACACCTACAAGAGACAGGCAAGCTGAGGGCAGGAAGGAGGGAGGGAGAGGGACACTTATTCCTGTGTTGATGTCTGAGTTATGTTAAAGGTGGAGTCAGTAGGATTTTACTAAATAAAATGTAGACATATACAAAAGTAATGTTGCGCCATCGTCACCTCTGGGCTTCTATATATGTATGTTTGTGACTGTGTATGGAAACACACCGCCCTCTGCCCATATTTAGATGTTTTTGTTTTGTCGGGACGTTTCTGGGTGGGGAGGGGGTGCCTCTCCCCCAGCAAATGACAATGCTCAGTAGAGTTGGGGGAAACAGACCAAGTATTGATTTTTTTTTTTTTTACATAAATTCTTAGTAAATGTTGAAAATACAAACTCAACTTTTTGGGAAATAGAATAATAATCAGTTGATTTTTCAGTCCACTTGATGGTGCTAAGCACTCGCAGTCCAGTGAGGTAATTAAAAATGCAATAAAAAATTATGGGGGCAACATGAATAGACTTAAAACGTTATCTAATTAGAATAAATATATGACGATGACAAAGTTTTACTTTGGGAAAATGATTTGCAATCAAAATGGGTGACAAAAATCACAATATTTGATATTGCAATACTCAACATATTGTGATAATATCGTAGTGTGGCTCCAGTATTGTGATAATATCATATTGTGGGGCCGCTGGCGATTCCCAGCCCTAGCGCTCATGTGAAGTTGAGAGCATTGCGAAGCGCAGCGACAGGACGCCATTCAGACCAGAGAATATCACGGATGTGAATGTAGCTCGGAGAAAAGGAAATATAGCCCTGTGAGGAGAAACGGCAAGCAGATAAAACTTGTTCCAGAGCGAGAGTGAGTCTCTGTTTGGCTTTCAGCCGCTTCAGAGTACTGAAGGAGAAGCTGGGGATGAAGAGCGATGATGAGTTGGCCTGCTTTGTGATGGACAGGTAGGTGCTAAACACTGGCAGTTAGCTTGTTAGCTTGCTAAATTATCAACTTCTTCATTAAACAAATGTAATTTTCCCACATAACTTGCTGTGTAACTTTAGGTAAGCAGTATAACAGTACACACAGTGCACAATAAGTTACAATACTTCTGGTACATTGAGCCAGGAGGAGGGGCCTAATTTGAATATTGTGTTTACCAACAGCAACAAGCGAATGCTACTGTCTCCACCTTTAAACACAGTCGGGCTCCTGCATGTGTTTGGAAAACTCTGTTGCTGTGCTGTCTGACTTGCAGGCTCATGAGCTTCACACCAAGCACTCGGCAGAGGCCATGAAAGCTGAGAAATGGCAATTTGAGTACAAGAACCTTCATGACAAGTATGACGCACTGCTGAAGGAGAAAGAAGTGAGTTGGTGGTGAATATTGTTGGGAAATAAAAGTTTGTGTTGGGGAAAGAATGATTACATGCCTCTTATAAAGAGCTTTAACTCTGCTGTTTTATTAGCGTGGAGCATCTGTTTGTGGCAGCTCTGTCACACACTAAATCCCTTTATTATTCCTAGACAAGATACAGTCATATAGTTTTAATTTCACTGACGGCAGTCCTGTGTGGTTCAGCATTTGTTGTGATTTTAACCTCCATTGGGAGGAATTGTTGCCAGGCAAATATCGTACTATTCTTCATTGCACTCCCACGTCCGGTGCAAATTCTAGCACCTTCTGCAATCTGACAAGAATGATTAATGTCCTTGGCTACTTGTGGGAGTGTTTAAGAGATACATACTGCAAGGACATAAAGTGTGTATTGACTTTGTACTGCATTTAAGTATTAAGTGAGTCTAGAAATAGGAGACGCTGCACTCCATGGGGTTTGAGGGTCAAGACCGTTTCCGTGTACACACCAGTGCTTTTCTAACAAAACCAAAGCCCCCAGACAGTGTAGCAGGATTTAAAGACAGTTTTACAAAGAGAGCAAACCTTGGAATTACATGTCACATGAAGCACATGAGCCATTTTTTTCCTCAAAAAAAAAAAAAAAGTTTACATGGTGAAAGAAGCAGCTGAAAAACGTTGGTTAGCTTCTTATTAGCTTTACAATATGTGCAAAATGCCCTGTTTTTGATCCATCCAGTGACTTAAAGTTTAGAAGAGCTGTAACAATAAATCATTTTGTTCCCATGAAAGTTAGCGGTGGTCTCAGCAGGAAGTTAGGCAGCCACATGATGCAGAAGATCCAGGTAATTTTTTTTATATACAGTAGTCAAACTTCTTTGGCATGTTTGCCTCCATCACTGAATCCAGTTCTGCTTAAAGTGATATTTCACCACAAAATTCTGTTTAGTATATCAATGACTCACCCTTAGATGTTTGAAATTGAAAACATTTTTTTCTTCCAGCGTTCCCCCATGGTAAACTTTTGATTTAAAAAATCAGCCATTTACTTTCACTGCTTTTGCTGGCAGTCTATGGAGATACAGTTTGAAACCATCTAAAATCGTGCATCCAAAACTCTCAGCAGCTTCTCTTGGTTTAATCC
>JAQFJA010000001.1:28618847-28630264 GCA_029874485.1 Naso brachycentron
TAAAGTCTGGCCTCTAAATTTTCTGGTTGTGCTCCTAAAAATTTTCAGTAAGGGGCTACAGCGCTCCTAGTTTAAAAAAAAAAAAAAAAGTTAGCTGGGAGCCCTGCCAGCGTATACTCTCAAAACCTGATCATATCCTGGATAATAATAATGAGTGACACTTAATTGCTGTATGAGTTCACTCATGTGGACTTTGGCATAGTCTCACCTCCAAAGAGATGCAGCTCTCAGCTTAAACCCATATTCCACATTTCAGATAGTCATTGCCAGTAAATATGAATCATAGGTGTCTATCCGGTGATATCTGCTGAATTTGGCAGAGTGCAGTTAAATGTCAGTGATCTTTGATTTATTGTTGATATATGCCCTTCCAGAGCTATTTCAGTCTCCTCTAAGATGAGTGCCCTTAATCAGCACATTTCACCACACTGCATGAAACAGTAAAGTGTCCTTGTTGCTGAAGTTCTCTGCTCAATTCATCAAATGCGTAATCTGTTAGCACTGGACAGACGGCTGTACGACACTTTTATATTCAACTCTCCTCATTCTTACCCATTTTCCGGGGCACTCGTACTGCAGTGCATGCAACACAGAAACGAGATTTGCAACTTGTAGCATTTTCAGTCCTTTGCAGTTCACACTGTAATGATAACTAGCCGTAAAGCTGAGACCATTGTTACATTGATCCAACCGCTCTCTGAATTATGCAGCTGGCTATAAAAGAACATCGCTCCCTTTTATTATACTGCCAGCTTTTTGCCAAGTCTAAACATGTTTGTCTCGAGAAAAATCAACAGCGGAAAGATTTAAGTCCAGGCCTGTTCCATATTTTAATATATACATGACAGCTGTCTGGCTCTAGCTCAAATTAAAAAATATAAGAGTATGAAAAGATGCCAGCTGATGGTCCTCTCTTCCTCCTAATTTGATTTTCTGTGCATTTATAACTGTACCGCAGACCTTAAAAAGTAATTTTGTCTGTTATTATTAACTTATTATAAATTTGAGTTGATGAAACACTTTCTTGCCGTCTTAAAAGAGAAAGCTAATGTAACGTTTATTTTCTCCTGTGTTTACAAGGCCTCTTTTTGGAGTGTGTTTATCATCTTAATTAAGCTTTAAAGGAAAGGTCTGCATGAGGCTGAGTCTATTCTCACACTCTGGAGGCTTTTCCATCTGTTATCCACCAGCAGCCCAGAAAGAGATAATGCTGACAAATCATCAGCAGAAGATATTTAAATATCTTACATTATCCTTTTTTATTGTTCTTTGGAGTCTGCAGCATTCTGTTTAGTTGGCAATTGAAGAAGAAGCAACAATCTTCAGAGACTGTATGCTTAGAACCAATAGTTTTTTGTTTTTTTTTAAAGATATTTTTGGGCTATTGTGCCTTTATTTGATAGGAGAGCTGAAAAGTTGGACAGGGGAGGGAGAGAAAGAGGGAATGACATGCAGCAAAGGGTTGCAGGTGGAATCGAACCTGTGGTCACTGCGGCAAGGACACAGCCTCTGTATATGGGGCGCCCACTCTACTAACAGAGCTACCTGGGCGCTCCTAGAACACATACGTAACTCGCTTGTGTTGTGTCGTGATTTCTTGAAATAAAATAAAATAAAATGAAATTAAAAAACCGTGCATCACTATGATGAAATACCATATTTGTCATGTACATCATTCAAAAACCGACAGTCCCGTCTGCTTACTTTATTGTGTTAGTCATAAAATATTTAAAATATGTTTAACAGACTACAGGGTCCAACGTTAAGGTTTTTTTCTACTTGCCGTCCAGGGCAAATACTTCTCAAATCTACTTGCCCCATCTAAATTCCTGCTTGCCCTGCCCAAGTGATACCATTGTATGTATCACATATATTTGTTAATACATGCTGTGAGAGGGATGATGCAGCAGACCTGTGTGGGTCTGTTATTTTTATTTATTTTTTATTTTAATTTTAGTCTAAATTGTAGACTACACACTGCATGAGTAATTGTGAGTGCATTTCAAAATGTGTTTAAGATAAACTCAGTAATATCTTAGAGGAAACAAATCTAAAATGTCAGTAAATTAAATCATATTCCTGAAATCAAAGCACTGAGTAAAGTTTAGAAAGAATGAAGAGCATTGTTCAGTATCAGATCCTTCTCCCTCTCCTCTCTCTGTCTGTGCTGCTGTCCTCATGCTGCGAGCCTGCACGTCACGTCAGAGCGAGGGGCTGGTTGTCTCAGTCAGCACTGGTATACGAGAGTTTGCAAGGTTTTAGACTCATGGCAAATTAAGCAAAACAGTTAGACAACGTAACAGACAGCTTTCTTTTTAGCTTGTTTGTAATAATAAACTGTTAGCTGCCGAGCTAGCATGCTGTGCTTGTGACTGGACAGACAGAGTGGATTAAAATATCACGTTCTGCATGTTCATGTTGATGCAGGTTGATCAGATGTTTTTACATGGTTTTGGCTTTTTACTTGAGAAGGTTTTATTGTACTTTATTTACAGTAACTATGAGCGTAGCATTATTTCACATCAACTCTGGTAATCTTCAGGTTACATATTTATCACCGTTCTGCCGTGATACACTGTGTGTGCACGTACGTGTGTGTGAGAGCAGGGCAGAGAGATTCTGCCGACTAGATGCAGAAAACGGACCTGATTAAAACGGTAAAAACAAAATAACGCCGTTTTACGTTAAAAATCAGCGTTTTTCCGACAGACACAGGATGTCAGGAGAGAAAGAGTTGGCTGGAAATGCTTTACTGATGGGCTGTTCTTTTGCTAGCCTGCAGGTTTTTTTCACTTGCTCTCAGGCAACCATTAGTGTCGAACCCTGGACTATATATACTTACAGCAGTATATTACTAATGTTGCAGAAATTGGGCTATACAGAAAGTCGTTTTTTTCAGATTCAGATTCTTCATTGACCACACAGCAAAGCTGGTGGAGTTCATTTTCAGCGCAGCATTTTACATCGGTGTTCCATCACAGAACAGCAGATAAACAACAAAATACACAGACAGATATACAGCACACAGCACAGAGGGACAGTGCTCTTAGAGATCTTTGCTGAAATTGCACAGGAAGGCACATACATTTACATCTTCATTTTTTAAATTTAAAGTTTTCAGATGAAGCTTTAATTGCCTGTAGTCTCCCCCTAAAAATAAAAGTTTGCCTTGTGTTACTGACTATGGGATCATTTGGATTTATTTATTCTTGACAGCCAGATTATCATGTATTAGCTGTAAATTACTGAACAAGAGAAGGCACCGAGGGTGTCTGTGTCTGCTAGACTAGATTTCCACCAAAAATAGATTAGTTCAAAACACAAAAAGGTAAAAACAAAAAATAGCAAGTTTTCCTGGGGAACCGCAGTGGGTGTGTCAAATGCTACAGGTCATTGTGCATTGTGCAAAGCCCTCTGCTGATGTATCCTTCATAACAGTGGTTCAGCTTAAACTGGTAATAAACAAGGGCTGGTTCCCATCATAGCAGACAGGTTGCAAGAATCCTGAACTAGTCTTAATGGTTCAAGTACCAGAGCCAGTTTGTTTTCAGTTCAGCCTCTGACTGAACTGAGCAATTGGCACTCTCCGTTCATTAATGAAGTAGAGGACATTTCCTGTCCAGCCAACAAAGAAAGACTAATAACAGTACAACTTAGTATCTCTTCCACAGCTCACTGCAGCAGACAGGTTGAAGCTAATATAAATCCGCTTTCAATCGCTGAAGTTGAACTCTTCTGGTCCTCATTCCTCCAGAGGACATAGTCTGCCCTTGATTCACCTGCACTTGCAATCATTATCAGCCACTAAAGGCATTTGTTTGCTTCTGCCTGTCCAGCACAATACAATAATGTTGAGTTAGAAGTCAAATGATGTTATAAGCGAAGCTTCAAATGATTCTGTACAGCCCCGGATTTAAATCACATAAACCCAACAGAAGAGTTGATCCTCATTCCTCCCCTAGTGGCAGAAGAGAGATTAAGATTACACTTTATTGTCAGATCTCTCTGAAATTGTTCTTGCATCCCATGACGTCCAAAGTTTTACAAAAACAACAACACACAAACAACAAAATATCTCATTCAAACAAACACTATAACACATAACACATCAGATATGACAAGTGGCTGTGTTGCATCAGTGCTTAGTCCATACATTACATGAAGCCTGAGGCCCTACTTAGAGCCCAGATGATCAGATGTTGTGTTGTTGTTGTTGTTTTTGTTTTTGTTGTGACTAAGCTGGCAGATGGCAGTTCAACTGTTGATGCTCTCCTTAGTGCTGAAGTAGACCAGAAAAATCCATTTTAAATGAGTCGTTTTTCTCTTCTCTCCCACCATCCTCAAACCTGCTGGCTGGTGTGTGTTGGTCCTCTGAGACCCTTTATTGCCATGATTAAGTTGAAAAGCCTGCTGAGTGGATGTTGATGAAACAGGCTAGTTTTAAATCCACTTTAAACCAAGCACCTGTGTTTAGATGTGTTTTTCCCAAGAAGGGCTGACCCGTGTGACTCTCTGAAGTCCTGCTTCTGATCGCCCGAGCAGGGGGAGTTTCAGAGTAACCGCTCTGATGGGTTAAATTGTCATTATAGGTGTTTCCAGCCGAAAGACAGATTTTTGAGATTTGCGGTCATCTTCTACCAAATAAATTTTAAAAGCTCAAATATTTGTGGAAAAAAAACAGCAATTATTGGTCAGAAAAGCACCTGTTTCAAAGAGTAATTTAGAGCTATTGTGGACCTAAGACGCTGAAGTCAAACTGTTCTGCCACCTTCCTTCAGCTTGCTCAAAAGTCAGTGATGTCTCTCCTACAGGGTGCCACTAGTAGCTTTGTGTCTTCCCCTCTGTTACAGCTGCTTGAGCTTGTCATGCTGACATTTTTGCTCTAATGCAGCAAAAAGCCTCTTGTCCACCATGCTTACTGAATGGCTGTTGTTTAATGGACAAAGGGCTGCATTCGTAGAGTTTACCCCGAAGCACAAGATCCCAGGCCTCAGGAATTCTTACAGTGCCTTTGATAACCAGTTATCCAATATTGATATTAATGAGTAGCATATGGAAAATCATTTGTCTTCTCTATGAAGTTAATGGTTGATCATACAAGAATTAAACATTCTAAACAAAGGAGGTTTTAGCTGATTCCTTTTTATTGCATTATGCTAAAATCCTAGCACATGATATTATTGCCTTTCAAGATGAAATAAAGATGTCAGGAAACGTGATGAAAGAGCAATTCAGAAAGGGTGCCCAATGCAAATTATTGCTCCAGACCTCCCTCATCTGTCAAATCAGGAGATTATCTGTCTCATATTGTGTAGTCTGGTCCTTGCATTAGATTGCTCATGTCCATCATGTAGTGTTCCATGGTTTGAGGGTAGATTTATTTTTCATGCAAGTCGATGCTTAATGATGATTTAGGGATATTTTCGACCTTTCCCAGAATGTCCTCATTCTTTAAAACACAGCATTTGCCACACTGACTTGACAGATAGTTTAAATTATTACATTGCGATACAACGTTATTGTCGGTTAGTTGACACTGAAATTCTTTTTGCATCCACCAGGCACTCTGTAGAAGAGATTTAGAACATGCAGTTGCACATGACAGATATACACAGCACATGAGACTGTCATGATAGATGCATATCCTATTATACCTGCCTTCATATCTTTCAGTAGGTTAACTGATGATGCTGTTATAACCGTCAGAGTAAATTCTTGCAATCAGTAGTCCTTCATTTTTTGAAAGCTAGTTCTACTTCACATTTCTTCAGACTTTGAATTTCACATCCGTACCAGCCTGTTACAATAGCTGCTTTTGTTAACATTTAGTCTGCATGTCTGTTGTCTCTCTAGCCTGCATTCTTTGTTAATACTTGGCAGTCAGTTGAGAGGGGTTGGAAGAGTCCAGCCTCTCTGTGGGACACTGCTGTTGTAAACCCTTGCCCTGTGACCCTCACCGTACCGCCAGCCATGGCCTCTTCAAAGGCAACACGCAGACAGCTTATGTCTGCATACTTTGGAGCCATAACCCTACCCCAGGCACCTTCCTCTATACCCCTCCTCTATGCTAAATACCAACCACCCGGTACAACAAAAGAAAGTGGCCCCATTTGCCCTCAGGCACACAGACAACAGATACGGGCCCATGCTCCCGTCTCATTATTCACCATACTTGGCTTTCAATGAACAAGCCTTTTAGAAAAATGTGTCTAACACTGATCTTTTATTGTGGATGTAGCCAGGATTAGGAGCTGGTAAATCCAAACAGGCTTTCCACGGAATTGTAACACTCTACAGGGAGCGGGATGCTGTGGTTGACTGGCTCATGATCATGTGTGGAGCGCTTGTGCCTTTGCCTTCTGTCGTCTCTGCAGCATCGGTACCCAAACCCATTAACCCCGTTGCCCTGCCCCTTCGTTCACACAGGTTAAGCACACGCAAGCAAGTAATCTAGTGCCTTTCTTCTCTGTAACAATTGCCTCTTGCAGCATTCTGACTTGCATGTGTTTAGCCAATGGCAGTTAATAGAGAAGCCGCTGTGTTCTTTCTCAGCATGTGTTCAGTGCAGCTAAAGTTAATAAGACCCGTTGTGCTATTCTGAAAGGCTGAATGCGTCTCACTTCCTTTTTACGTGCAGACTCTCTGAGTCATTCTGTAGTTCAAACAAAAGAAGTCTATTGTGAGATTGAGGTTAAAAAAAACTTGGCATCAGCTACACAAACAGGATGTTTGTCCACGCTGTCCTTGGATGTTGGTATTAGTGCCAGTGGACTGTGCGTTGACTTTCATTGACTTTCAGGTTTAAAAATATTGTAATTTTTTTTCCAGTACTATAAAGAGACAAAATGAAACTACCAAAGTAAAATGTGGTGCACAGTGTATCAGCACTATCATAGTTTGCTTGAATAAATAATGGTTCAAAGTACTATATGGTGCCAGTCAGAAGACTTGGGTTGACCCATTCAGATAGACCGCCAAGTCAGATTAGACCCACATCACTGTTTCGGTCTGAATAAGGCATTAAGGGCAGGAACAGAAGAGTAAAACTCTTCAAATGACAGTGACTCTTGCATTATGCAGGAGCTACAAAATTACTGAACACGAGCACGTTGGAGCAGTCGACCGTGATGTCAGCACAGCTCAGTTGAGGGTGGCAAACAGGACCTTTTAAAAATGTGTGTTGCAAATGTGCTCTGAATTTTGATTATTTATTTATTTTTAGGGAGGAAATGTGTGGGGGGTGTTTTTTCTTTTTTTTTTGTTGAAGCAGAAACGTAGTTAGCCAGAGGAATAATTTAGCCTTCAAATGATGACTCTCTTCCATCCGGTTGGATGGGCTCGGTGCATGAAACTTGCAGTAAAATTTCTCTCAGCTGCCATTTTACACCAATCTCATAAGAGCCATCCACTCTTACAACCCAATAAAAGATGTCTTAGTTGATTGTTTTAACAGTCAACTTTACAATATTGCGAAACTGGGAGACTCTGAAACTGTCTCATCTTCCATGAACGAAATTAGCCTTCAACGACCCTCTGTTGCTGTGCCTCTGTGACATTCACACTTGATTAGGCTTGCAAATGAAGTTTTCTTTCTTTCGAGGTAAGAGGCGTGACCTTGGCCCCAGAGACCTGTTAAGTCTTTATTGGATTGGCTGGACATATTAAGCAAGGAAGATGTCCCTGCAGGTTTGCGGCAGCTGGTGTGCCTTCTTCTCCAGCCCTCCTTCCTGATTCTTCCCTGGACTCTGGACTATTGATATCCTGATGCCATTTTTACTTTCGGATACTCCATTTTGATTATGAGTACTGATCCGATATCATTGTGTTTAAAAAATATACTGCTAACCCTTTTTACATGATGAGTGTCATGGAAGTTTCACTGGTCGTTTACTCTGCAGGGATGGTGACTCCATTTCCAGTAGAAAATCTGCTTATATAAATGCAGATGTACAGGACACTGCTGGGAAGTAGCAGTGTTTTGTTTCTAGTAAGTAAATTACCTTCTATCAGATCAGTGCGCAGACTCTTGTACTTGATACCTCACTGAGTTTTTTTAGGATGTACAGAAGGCATTTCTGATACTCGTATCAGTACAATTCTTATCTTAAAATTTGGTAGCATCCATTACACAAGATCACTTGTGTAATGGATGCTTAAATCTGATCTTTTCTCAGATTAGCTGGTGTCGGTCAAATGTCCAGAGTTTTTTATTTTTCTGCGACAGTGCATTAGGTGTACTCTTGCTAATGTATTGTCATTTCTCATTTCCTAACCACAAGTGTGGCATCCCTGAGGATTCAAGCTGGAGCTAGCTGGTCATATTCGGATGACTTTGTGCAAATATATCCACAACACAAGAAAGAGAAGCACAGTAGCTTGTTAGGTACTACTGCTGCCTTACAGCACAAAGGCTAAAATCTGCTGGCCCTTCCGCACAGAGTTTTCTTGTGCTCCCCATGAGTGGTTCTCCTCCGGGTGCTCCGATTTCCTCCCAGAGTCCAAAGACATGCAGGTTATGTGAACTGGAAACTCTAAATTGCCTGAGGATGCCCTTTGCAAGAATCAAACATTCAATGAGTTATTAAAGGGTTATCGTACTTGTAAGGCTCAGCAGAGCCCCAGATGAATGTTGTAAATCAGTGCGTCGTGGAGGAAATCAGCTCATGGTGAGAGCTGAAATGTGAAAGTGCTTTTGTTCAGGCCTCATTCGATCGAGCACACACGAAGAATTTGGCTTCAATTGAGATGAAAAAAGCTTTTAATTTCTCCTACAGCTGATTTAGACTAATTGTAGAAGCACTAATCTGATTGTTCAAAAGCCAGTAATCCTTGATTTATAAAGAAGGTTTATTTAGTTTTGCACCTATTGTATTCTAGAGCAAGCCATACTGTAATTGCTAGATCTATTTTGTATTCAAGAGCTATAACCAAATCGCACATCCAGTGGTCCAAATTGTCCATGAGTGTCTCTGTCATGTGACAGTGATAGCAGTTACCCTTAGAAACCCTCCAGTGGTTTTTTCTGACCCTGAGGTCTGTTATTTCGGGAAAGTTTTGAAAAACCTCCTCTCAGTAACTTCAGTGTTACCTCTGTGCATTAGTCATCACAAGCTTCACAAGGACTCTCATAATAGACTAATTCATATGATAATAAATGGATACAAATAAACTCGAAAAAATACGTGTTTACTGCAAATGTATCATGCATCTCAGTAAGAGAAGATACATTTTTCATCAGTTAACAACTTTTGAAATATGTGTTGTGGAGGTGCCTCATCCATCTTTAAAAAATCAGAAAATTTCTTTAAAGGCAGTACTTCACTTGATTCATTTTAATTTAAAATCACACAGCACATAGTTGTTTGCGTAAATTGTGTAATGATTACAAAAGCTTTCATGAGTTATACAGTTAAAATAATAAAAATACGACTGTGTTAATTACATGCCAGTTTTAGTGGTACTCCTAAATTTTGTGTGTGTGTGTTGGAAGCAGCAGTTCTATTAGTAGAAAAGTTAATCTGAAGTCCTTGAGCAGTTCATGTTAATTTTTTTTACATGAGAGTTGAATGATTCCTGTTTCATCTTACTTTTTTTTTCTTCAGCCTTCTCATAATAAATGCTGGTGAAGTCTACAAGCCCTGGGAATGCTGACTGCAGAAAAGGGTGTGAATTTGCTGTCTCTTCAGAGATCCCAATAGGAAGAAGTGCAGCTGAATAAATAAGCTTAGCTGTACCATCAAAGTACAGGCATGTCTCATCTTCTCTGCTTCTCCACACTGTACTGTATACCCATTCCCATGCCTGAGTAGCACATTTGCCATTCAGCTCAGCTCTGACAGCCCTGTTAGCGATGACGAATTTGATGGGCCGTGGCTGTCTCAATGTCATATCTCCAACCAGCTTTATCCATCTAATGGAAAAAGGACTCTTTGATTTCACAGCTAAGGGCAGAGCCTTGTTTGTGCGAGCTTATGTGAAATTATACCATACATAAAAACGAGTTGTCATGGATATCATTTAATATAAATAATAACACACAAAAAAAACAGTCAGGCACAGACACAGTTTTGTGTGTTTTGTTGATCGTTGTTAAGGGTTTAGTTTGATGGACCTTTAAACTTATTTCTTGGTTCACTATCGTTAGCCACTACTACGGATGGGCATTTACAGTAATTTCAATATTCGAGTACTCTTATTATCTTATGAACGAGTAATTCATTACTCGCAAATTATGTACAAATATATAATTTTTTCTCAATGTAACAAAATAAACACGGGAGGTTCGTGTCCGACTGGAAGCACAAGCGGAACCAACATTAAGCCAGGTAAATAAAATTTACTTAACTTTGGTTCTGCTGGTGTTTCCAGTCGGACACAGACTTCCCTGACATGACCCAACGTGTCTATTAACTAAATAACGTTAGTAGGTGTATGGCTGTCTCAACATTACTATCTCATTCTTAAACAGTGGTAATAGCCACCTTGTTGACATGTTGCAAATCAGCCCTCATCTCTGCTGCGCTTCCCTCGTTCGTCTTTTCCACCCAGTTGCTGTTGTTCACCGTGACGGTGGCTTGTACTTCAGCTCAACAAATACCATCAGTCTCTGCTGGTTTCTCCTTGTGCGTTAAGCACATGTGGTTAAGCATCGAACAAGTATTTCTATGATATGCAAGTTTAAGGCAACATATCTTGCACTGCATGTTATCGTCGTCCTTTTTTACCACATATTTCCAGACAAAACTCTTCCTGGCCGTGGCTGACATGGTGCATGTAACGCCACCTGAGTTGAACTGCTGTAACCAAAAACAACATGTGCGCAAGTAGTAAATTGTTACTCGAATAATGACGTCAATGACGAGTACTCGAGTAAGCGCACCCATCCCTCGCCACTTTAGAGTGAGGTTTCTGTCTCCATAAATTGAGTGAGTTTAGTAATGTTTCACCTGCAGTAAAGAAAGGAAATCTCCATTATGCCACACCATAGTTAGCATACACTCAGTGCTTCGAGCAGTAAATTTAGATTTTGGACCATCATTACATCATGATGTAGAATAAATGTTATTTCCTGATTTTAAAGGCTGCATTACAGTATAGAGTCATTTTCTCAACATATCAGATAGTTTTCCCTTTCTTTATACTTGCCTGTACCCACTGAATAATTATATCTATATTACTAATGATTAGTGATCAAAAATGGAATTATGTTCATATTTTTGAAAGTACCAATAGTCATCCCTACAATAGTCAGATCAGAGAGAATTTGGTCAAAAAATCTGTTATGTTCACTTCTGTCTCCCAGTTCCAGCATTAATGAAGTACTTATGAGGAGATTTAAAGATGAGCTGAAATGCCTCTTTCCAGAACGCCACCTGCCGTGTTCTGACGTATATGCTATTCAAACAATTAAAAAACCA
>JAQFJA010000001.1:28651721-28663904 GCA_029874485.1 Naso brachycentron
CAACAGAAAAAGTCACAAATAGCCTTGATGGTGGGACAAATACCAACAACAACTAGCAGCTGGCATCACCAGAACCCACACAGGTGCAAGCGGCTCCTTCAGGTCCACCTTGCCTTTGGACCAAGATGAGAAAATTTGAATTTCTTCCACTGCTATGTAGACATGGTGCATGTTGGAGTAAAATTACTGTTGGATGTTAGAATATAATTATTGTTGCATAATTTTACTGTGTTAGAGACAGTTGTCCCAAGTAAGAAAAAAAAATTCAGTGTTGTTTTGTTGTTTAAGCTCAGATTACTGGATGACATTACTCATTACATTTGTTTGTGTTTGTGCCACACAGGCAAGTTGTGACCATGCGTTGCCTGGCTGCTCGAGTCAACTACAAGACCCTCATCGTCATCTGCGCCCTCTTCACACTCATCACTGTGTTGCTATGGAACCGCTGCTCCAGTGACACGTCGCTACGCTTCCTGCCACGTGCAGCCTTGGTGGCTCCAAGTCCAAAGGTGGGGGATGCTAGCATCAGCAGCCAGCAACACCCTCCACAACCTCCAGAGCCCCCGCCTGTTGTTGGTGTTGTCAGCGGGATCAAGTATGAAGAAATCGACTGCTTGATCAACGATGAAACTACTATTAAAGGCCGGCGAGAGGGCGGGGAGATCTACATGCCCTTCAGCTGGATGGAGAAATACTTTGAGGTGTACGGCAAAGTGGTGCAGTACGACGGCTACGATCGGTTTGAGTTCCAGCACAGCTATTCGAAGGTTTACACGCAGCGTGAACCTTACCACCCCGACGGAGTCTTCATGTCTTTTGAGGGATACAATGTGGAGGTCCGCGACCGTGTCAAGTGCATAAGTGGAGTGGAAGGTAAGACTTTTCTTTTAATTATTTTCGCCACAAGAATGTTTGAGAATGTCAGATTTCAAAAATTGTGCTGCTTGCAGTTTGAAGCACACAAAATCAAGCCACTGTTTGTTTAAATATCAGTAATTCTGATATTTTTAGGAACTAACTATCTAAATGTTTAGGTAGTAGAAAAACAATGCAAAAAGCCAAGAACATCCCCATCTCATTGGAGAAAGAGACAAAAAAATGAATCAGTTAATTACACGTGGAAAAGGTGACAATGTAGGGAGAATGTTCCAAAGAAGTGAACATTTAGATATGAGTACATCATGTACAAAGTTATCGCAATATGATAATGTTGTGTCACCTTTGGCAAATGTAATCAGTTGATTCTTTTTCTGTCTCAAGAGCCTCGTTGTTTTTGTTTTTTCCTTTGTTTATCTGAGCTACAAAACTAAAAAATATTTGCAAAGACTGTCAGTTTGCAGCCTAAACATGCAAAGTATTCAAGCCAGCACATTTCTTATGGCATGTTTAGATCTGCTCACAGGTATTTTCCCTTCCATACTAAACACAAAAAACACAAGGATGCAGCAGTCATTCTGTAGCATACAGCATCAGCTCAACATAGATTCAGTCTGTGGAGAGTCCAGCTCTGTATAATGATCAGTGCTTCATGATCAACAGCATGATTCCTTTTGTAATTGTGTAATAAACCTCATGTCGCTGAGAAATCTATGATTCATGTGACAAGGTCTGAGTGTTTGATGTCAAACTGTGAATTTAGACAAGATTAACAATCAGTCAGATTTCGGCTCAATCTCTGCCCTCATTCCCGGACATCATTAGCCTTTCTTAAACACTGACGCTACCAAACCTGATTCATAAATGAGCCAATTAAAAATGATCTTTGTCCGTCAGCATTTCTTTGTATAGATATCCTGCTGCATGTGTGTTAAGTGAGTCTATCCCCCCCATGTTCCTTCACTCTTTTAGTCCATCCTGAAAGTTTTCTTTCCAAGGTTCCTTTTAAAATAATTACCACCAAGAATCAATAGCTCATTTTAAAAGGCTATTAGTTCAAACCACATTGTCATCAATAAAGTTCTGTGGCCCACTCGCCTGAAGAAGAGGCCACGTAAAGCCTTCTGAAATTACAAAATAGATATTCATTATTCTTCCCTTATTCTTTTCCTGTCAAATAGCTGGTGTCATCACTAAAGAGAAAAAGAACATTATCACACCAGGAACTCCTAAAGTGTTTGTCTTAAGTACCCCAAAAACTTTTAAAATATTAGTTCAGCTGAAAAAAGCACAAGAGGTGTGATTCATTGTTATTCATCCACAGTCCTGAGTCCTTTTGCACTCAAGAAGTAAGCTTGTTTTGGTGTGGAGATGTAATAAAGATGATATATTCACTGGCAAAATGTCTGTTGCAGAGGTAAGCTTGATGAATAATGATAGCCAGTGTCTGTAAGAGCAATTTGTCAGCAGTAAATTGGTATTTTTGCTGGGATGGATTGTGCAATTTCCCATGTTGGCATTTTTCCCTTTACGTGATGACACAAATTTGCTTTTCATCACACAAACACAGTAGTTATCTTTTATAGTAAAATTAGCAAGAGGCATGTGTGTCATTCCATCTCGCACTCATTTCAAAGCTTTAATACTATAACTGTAATACTTATACACATGCTGGTAACAACCCTAATTCCAAACAATTGAGCTGCTGCATAAAACAAAAATAAAAACAGGATTCAATCACTTGCCAACAAACTGTGTTTACCGTCGATGGTTTTACAAAGTTTTCCTGAGCCCACAAAGTAACATCTGTTATCCCACCGTGTGATTTTAGAAGTGGTGAACATTGCCCCATCCTAGCAGCCGGCATCCAAATCAGAATTGGCTTATATTTGCAAAATTCATTGAAGCTGTCGAGGTAAACAGCTAAGTAGATTCTTTGTAGTCTTTTCAGTCGAGTCTATGTGAAAAAGGAATGGGAGATTTTCAAATTCTGTTCAGTTTTTTAAAACAATATGTCAGTTGTTTTTGTTTTGTTTGTTTTTTAATTAGGATTATAGTTCCAATTAATTAATTTTCAGGAGATTAAGTTGTTTTATTTAGTTTTTCTTACTACTTTTTTGTCTGAGCTGAAGTTCCACATAAGGCCCTGTTTGTTTGACATTATGGTGTTTTAATATAATTGTACCTCACCACAACACGTGCCTGGGTTGGAAGATATATATTGGAAAATGGGTCAGACAGGATTCGAGCCACATTTGTTAGCACCTCTGGGCCGGAAGCGTGAGAAAAACTTGGCTCCCTGCTGCTTGCTGGTTGCCTCTTCTTGTGCAAAACACACGAGACACATTTACACTCCCACACCCAAACAAATTTGTAAAATTCGTTGTATGTTTTTTAAGTGCCTGCCATAGGATGAATTTTAGCCATTATGCTAATTCAGGCATAGTTACATTCAGGTGTATTGCTGATATGTTGATTAATGTGCACTGTCTTCATTTAATAAATTCAGTTAATAAAAAAATAAACATTTTCATACACACACACACACACACACACACACACACACACACACACACACACACACACACACACAATTTACCAAGGTTCATTAATTAAGCCCAAGGCTCCTTGCTATTTAGCAATCCACATGCGCGAGCATACACACCTCTCTTCGACTTATCATATTTTTAAAGGTGAAAAAATAGCAGCTCATTAATTAGCCTGTCACAGTCTAATGCACCTCAGGGCTTAAAAAGGTCAGGAGTGCATCTCTGTTCCAACACGGCTTCCTGAACAAGGAGAAGTTATTTAACAGGAACCTCAGCAGTGTTCATTTAAGTCACTGTCGCGTCTGCCATATTCTGTTACGATGTAACTTCAGTCAGGAGTTAATGTCTAGCATTTCACACACATACATTGTGCTGATATCCTCAAACAAACTCTCACTTGTTTAAACCGTTGAGATGAAACAAATCTTTAGCATGAGAGCGTTTCAGATTAATTAACGAATGCTAATATATGCTCTCCAATGCTGCTGTATTGGACAGAGTCCTGCAAACAGCACTTTAATGTGTTTTTGCTTGTCTCCACTCCTGTAGAGCTTGTGCTTTCATAGCAGAGAATGTGAAATGAGGTCTTACTTTTCTTTGTTGCACCAGAACCTCAATGAGAAAAAAAGGAACAAAAGTAGAATATAATGAAGCTCTGGCAGCCAGGGCACTATCATTAGTGGAAGTAGTTAATCCTCCCTAACAACAGCCTCTTAAATCACATTCTGTCTCGTTTTTTGTGTCTCTTCCTTAACCATCTTTATATTCACTCCATGTTCTGTTACAGACCGTTATCTCTGAAACATCTGCACTAACATAAAAGTATAGCCTTTTAACACCTGAAGTGCTTGATAAAACACATATTCTCAGTTTTACTCTTACAAATACACAGTTGGTATATCTTAGTCTAACACCTGTTCACACTCAACCTGCTGACCGAGAAAGCAGCGTTCTCAGCTGAGGACTGACCTGGACTTGAAGTAATAGTATCTGAAACCAGGACACTGTTCCAAAAGTTGTGGTTACAGCAAAGTTACAATGGTTCTGAACCACAAAATGAATTTAAATATCCTTCATTTTGAATAGGGATGGGCATTTGAAGAAATTTCCTTAATCGATCATCTGAAAAATTAACAATCAATTAATCGATCATCGATTAATCATGCCCATCCCTAATTTTGATCCTTGTCCATCTGTGCCATGTCAAAAAATAAATGAAATTGTGGTTTGCAGTCAGTGCAGGCAGGTTCTTTTCATTTATGCTATTGTCTAATAGGCCTGCACATGCACTACATGTGCTTTGTGTGTAATGTCACTCATTCCAAGAGCCATTTGTCCTCTATGCTCCGGAAAATAGCAGCAAAACATTGGGTATTTATTGGAAATGGGGCTAGTACTTTATGCTGTCGTGCAGTTGTTAAAGCTGCAGCATTTAGTTCACGAGGAGGCAAAAAGGTTACAAAAAACTCAGAAATATATCCCTTATATACCGTAAGGGATATGCTTCCATAAGGGTTTTTAAAGTTGCTGGAAACGACTAATATGTTGTAAAATGTTCCTTTACATTCAGCAGACACAAAGGAACATTAAAGGTTTTTACACACTGGGTGCAGTTTTTTTGCGTGTGATTATTTTGCGCATCAGTAATATTTCTTAAACTGCTGATTGTTATGAATACCTTCACACAGAACACAAATATCACGCTGCAAAAAAGCCACCCTTTGATTTTTCACATCGAGGTTGATTTTTCTGAGCTTTCACACTGCGAACAAAGGCTTCACCCAGTCACGATAGTTGTTTGGAACAGGCGTCATGTCTGTCTCCCACAACAACATCAACAATGGCTGAATCTCAATGTCAACACAATATAACAACATCTGTGTGATTATGTAACAGCTTTTAGAAAAGTAGCTGCCACCTGTCTGTCTGTACCGACGTCTAGTGCCAGCTCCCGCCAGGGCGACAGCGTCCATCTTTGGCAGCGAGAGGCAGGGAGCTCTGTTGTAGTGACATGGGCTGTCAAAACTTTTAAGCAAATTCATGTTTCCGTTTGTTTCCTTTGGTGTCGCCGCCAGTGTGAATAGTTTTGACCTGAAATGTTCACATCCAAACAGTTCTCATTTTCATGTTATCTGTTATGCACCCAGTGTGTGAAGACCTTAATTTGAACTTCCCAAGGTGTCATATTTTTCCTGGACATACAAACATGCCAACATTCACTGCCTTTTAGCTCTGCTTCAGTCCCCCCCCAACTCCCAAGGAAAACACCTGGACCTTTACAGGGCCTAAAATTTGGCGCGGGATTGCGAGTATCGCGCATAATTTAAGAAGATCCCAAAAATCTGGAATTTCACCGTGGGAAAATCCCGCAAACGGAAGCCGATCCTTTGTTTTACGTCAAATGAGACGCAGTACATTGTTATTATTACATGTGTTCATAAATTTTAGCAGAGCTCCGCGGAGAGAAGGAGGGAAGACAGAGCGTCATTGCGTGAAACAGGGGTAGTGTTTCAACTGGTAACATTTTGTTGTGACCGCTACAGCAATACAGAATGCCAAAAGCAAATACAACGTTTTGCGATCAGTCAGCTGATCAGTTTCCTCAATATATACATGGTTATTATTAAACACGTAAGTACATTCACCCGCAAGGCCCGTGCTGCTCTCTTTGGAGCCCCGACAGGAGGTGAAGATGACCCATGACCAAAAGTCTGTGAACACGCAGCGTCATGAAGAAGATTCTGAGATTTACACGAGACGTCTTAATTACCTGATCTGTCGCTGCACATTTTACCCGTGCTGGACTCAGTCAATCAGCTGTCACCCTGTGTGATAGAATCCAGTGCGTGATGGGAAAACGTCACAGGTCCACACGGTCACAGAAAGTAAATTCATGAGAAAGTAAAGTGTGCAGCATCGTTCTCATGACCCAGCACACCGCGGAGTCTCTCCTCCTGCAGCTGCTGACAGCCTGTCACAGCAGGGCCGGTCCCAGACATTTTGGGGCCCTGGGTGAGATTAGGATATGGGGCCCCCAAACTGCTGTGGCATCAGTTAACCACCATTACGTGTTGTCAGTTGGATTTAAATAAATAAATAAAATTAAGGAACGAATTGGATGTGAGCAATTTTTGTTATTATTAATGCATTGCAGAAGTATCGGATCTGGACTCGGCATCAGCAGATACTCAGTATTAAATGACTCAAATCTGGATCGGGCAGAAAAGAACTTGATCGGGACATCCCTAGTATGCACTTTTATACTTTGACTTAAGTAAAGGATTTGAAAAAGTACCTTAATTTCCACCAGTCTATTTTTAGATGAGTATTTGCACTTTTACTTGGAAGTTGTGTACTGCTATCAGCTCTGGGGATGATGAGGACAACGCTGTGTAACTAAAGTCAAGTTAGTAGTCCCCTCCCCAAATTCTCTAAATCCCCCCCATTTGAAGAACATAAGGGGGGAATTCCCCCTCAGTTTGAAAAACGAATTTGAGGCACTGCTTTAAAATGCCACGTTCTGAACTCCTTTCAACAGTTTACTGTGGTTATTTACAGTAAAATGTCATTTCATCTTTAAATATATTTGTATCCTTATCGTGAGTGAGTTCACCACTACATTCAACCCTTTCATCTGGCAAATTACAGTCATTTGGTTTAATGGTAATGTTTAAAATATTGCTTCAGTGTTAACTCACATTCATTCAGATGTCTTTGCTGAACAACCAAAGGTCAAAATAAACCGAGTGATATAAGAACAAACATTGCACAGCAACAAAATGATGTTGCAGTTTTGCTTTTCTGTTAAGATCTTCTTTTGGCTCAGAGCCTACTGAAATTGGAAGAGGACCTAGTTTTCAGTTTTCTAGAAGGTCCACTCTCTGAAGTTATGAAAATATGGGAAGGCTTAACAGTCTATTCCACATGGATTACTTAGTGTTATTCAGTGAGTGGCACAGTGTTAAAGTGTTAGGATTTTGACAGTCATTTGACTTAAGTTGTCAAGGGAGATGCCAGTAACGAGACAGCCGTGAAGAAAAGTCTGGCGAAGGATTGAAAAATAGTGTTTGTGTGGTGATGCATGAGTGTGTGCTTTTCTTTTTCTGTGCTGTTTTATGAACACACTAATCAAATGTATCAGCTCTCGATCAGCAGTTGTTTGTGACAGCTTGTCTACTTAGAAATGGCCTTGGTCCATTCTGTGTATTTGCTTTCGTATTTTAAAAATAAACATAGGTGGGGCATAAGTTCATCTCCCATTAGTAAAGGTGATTAAACTGAAGAAAATGCATATAGATATATTACTTGGAAATGTTTGCCATGAGGCAAGCTGTACAATAATTGTTACCAACCATTAAAATAGCTATTATTTATGTTTCACAGTAGTAACCAACCAGTAACCCCACTAAGATAACTTCTTGTGTCAGGAAAAATTGTTTTACAAGTTTTTAATAACTATTGAATTCTTTGACTGCTTTGTTGTCTGTGTTGAAAAAAATAAAAGCTAAAGTGAAATGATTGAAGAGCAAAAATCTGCTGATTGTTAGTAAGGATAAAAAATGCAAACGTAAAGGTAGAGTCAGCAGCATTTGTTTGTTGCAGCTTGTAAACACAACATTCAGATTAAGCCCCTTGTCCTGGCTCAACACTACTAGAAGTATCGTAGCGTGTACTTGTACTGCTTGTATCTGCACAACAAGCTTTGCAGGAATATTACATTTGTGTTAATGGAAAAGTTGCTAATTTAGCAAGCTAACACAAGCTAACCACCAGTGTTTGGCACCTACCTGTCCATCAGAGAGCAGGCCAATTCTGCTCAGTCGTCATCCCCAGCCTCTCCTTCAGTGCTTAAAAACGGCTGGAAGCCAAACAGAGATTTGCTCTTGTTCTGGAAGGAGCTGTGTCCGCATCTGTGATTTTCTCCAGTCTGAATGGCGTCAAGTTGCTATATTTGTCCACTCTCAATCTCACCTGCGCACTGTCATTGGCTGGGGGAAGTGCACCCACTTCCCACCCAGAAGTATCCCGACTAAACAAACCAAAACATCAGAATACAGGCAGAGGGCCGGGCCTCTGTGGACACAGTCACCATTAAACACGTCAAGGGTCCGTAAATGATTACTTAGCCGCATTACTTTTGTATAAGCCTATATTTTATTTTTTAGGAAAATCGCACTGACTTCACCTTTAGGCGCCATCTGGCTTTTTCCAAGAGTGCAGAGAGAAGAGTCATTTATCACTGTGACTTTCACAATGAACACATGAAAAATTTTTGTAGATTGGAGTGGATCTGTGTAGATGGGCTGTCCAGATATGCCTTCTGCTTTGGAAATGGTGAGAGTGCCACTCTGCAGATGAGAAGCTGTGGTCGTTTAGTATCATGATTTCAGGGGCAGTTTACACAGAGCAAGTTTTTGCATCAAACGGTGAACTTTTGTTCGGCCTTTCTTTTTCATGACAACGGTGTGCTGGCGCCCCCGAAACCGCACACTCTTTAAACCGGTTTCCAGAGTGTAATCTTTTGAAAACGCAACTGTCTTTCCAGCAGTGTAAACTGGCAAAACAGAAAGCCTGTGAAAGCGGTGACTAAGCTAATGCTAATGCTAGCGCAGGTCAATGCATTTAGCAACAGCAGCTACCAAACTCTAAACAATCTACAGCGCACCCAGAGCAAGTCGAATACGACGACAGTCTATTGAGGTGAATTTGAGTGTTAGTAGTGTAATTTCAGAAGTCAAACTACGACTGAATTTCTTTAATTCGTGGCTGCTTAGGGCTTCACAACAACAGGAAGTAGACAACTTCGGCAGCTCCTGTGATATGTCATTGTAAAGTTACACTGCCACTGTTACGCTGCTCTCGTCTAAACTAGCCTCAGAATTACTGACTACCTTTTGAGTGCTTTGGTATAGAACTGCTTTGCACAGGCATCATCCACCAGTTCAGGGACCGAGGTTCAACCCTTAATGATATCGCTCAAGCTGTGTTTTGGCAAATCGTTCAGTGCAAATCACCAGTGTTTGTGGGTGGATGGAGGGTTTTGTTGAAGTCTCTCACAGATGGGGGAAAACTGACTTCAGTTATGATAAAGAAAGATTATTATTAGAAATAATCTTAGAGATACCGTTATTTGCTGCAGGGTTTTTATCATTTTAACGAGATCAGAGTAGATTTTCCGATACAGCTACAACTTAATCATATTTTCCATCAGTTCATTGGCCTCCACTTTTAATTACACACACTTGCTAGAATGAAAACGTATTTACTCTGTCAGCAAAAGGCTGTTTCTGTGTTTTATGATCCACTGATGAGGTGTTCTGGACCTGTGTATTGGCAAACAGCAAAAGATAAAATTGAATCTTCTGTGCAAGATTAACTGCTATTTGGAAAACAGCACAAATGTCTGTAAGCAAAGTAGAACCAGATTGATCAGCTGTGTTTGTAATGGTGATTAGTTAGAAAGAGGGAGGCTCAGTCTGAGTGTATTATGATCTCCCCAGAAGGATGAGGTTCAGGTCGCACGTGTGCTCTTACTGTCACAGTGTCTTTAAGCAAACTATCTGTTAATCAGAGGTATTCTGCTGCCTGTGCTATTTCTGGCTGCGGGAACACTAAAGATCGCCTGCAGTGAAATGCAAAAACTGAGCTTGAATTTAACCACACTGGGGTCCAATCATTTACTGTTGCTGGTTGTTTATTTCCAACATTTTCTGCTTCCTTTGTGTTCAGTTGTCTTCTGTTTAAAAAATGGGCCCAGATTTGACTCTAATTGCCATCGACTAGGAACTATATGTGACACTGCACTTTACAGATTTAGTCTGTCCTCTAAAATGGAACATTTGCTTGAAATAGACAGCAAGAGCTTCAAAGAAAAACCTTCACAAAAACAAAGTGATCATGTGAGAACATTTCACTGCAGTATGAAAGCGTTAAGAAGAAAATGACAAGCAGTACAGGAGCATAGAAATGCAATGTCTGTGATCAGGAGGTCATTTGCCATACTTATTTTTCATCATTGTCCTTCATCCCTCCCACCCCACATCTCTCTTTCCCATTCAGGTGTGCCTCTGTCTACCCAGTGGGGCCCTCAGGGCTACTTCTACGCCATCCAGATTGCTCAGTATGGCTTGAGTCATTACAGCAAAAACCTGACCGAGCGCCCTCCCCATGTGGAGGTCTACGACACAGCTGAGGAGAGAGATAGTCGGGCCAGCACGGCGCCCTGGAGTGTTCCTAAGGGTTGCGGCCTTAGCCGTGTCTACGACAAGTCCCGAGCTACCTCCGTGCGTCAGTTCAGTGCTCCAGGTATGTAAGCTGTCCACGAGCCCAGACGGCCTCGGGGCAAGGAGCTTATCTCCTGTTAACTGTGGCTGCAGGAGGCTCGATATGCACCTACACCCTCAGGATAGGATGATAGCGTGCAGTGAGTCACTGTCACAGTGAGAGAGTCCTGCCAGACTGTGTTGGTTGACAGTGAACCCACCACATAATGACAGAAATTATGTTGATTTGAGAGCCAACAAACACAACATCACACATTTGATCCCGCTTTGTTCATGTCTAACATTGTCACATTTATGCAGAAATAAATGCAGACAGAAACGCTTTTGTCAACCTCATTTTCACTGAAGTCTTTTTGTTCAGTGCACGAATTTCACTGGTTGAAATGATAACTGCAGTCTGAAGGAATACTTTAAGACCGCATGAGACGCACACCTTCTCCCTCCCGTTATACAGCTGATAATGATAATATAAATTACTTTTGTTTACTGATGTTTAAAAAAAAGTGTTCATATGCTTGCTACAAGTGCAGGGGTGAAAATCTGATTTCAGTGTTGGAGGGGAGAACAAGGAGGGAAGTGTTAATTATGTGGAGGGTGTTTTTACTAAGCACACACCAATATTCTTCTTGGATGTGTGTTACTGAGCTGTGGCACTTATCCTCAGTCAGCCTCTCTGCATTACATAAGACGTATGACACTAACACTAGTTAGCTCATGTCAATTAAGGCAAACTTTAGCTTTAGTTAGCTACCATTACGTAGTAATAAACTAGGAAAACTGGCCAACACAAGCAGTCATCAAAGGCCAGATAGCTAGCTGCTTACGTTAGCCTACAGTGTCAAATCCCCCTTAAATTTAAACAATGCTGTCAAAGTTAATGCGTTAATGACGCGTCAGCGCAAATTAATTTTAATGCCATTAATTTTTTAACATGCGATTAACATGCACGTTCTGTCTAGGGCTGGGCAAAAAAATTGATTCATCAATGCATTGCAATTAATTTTTTCCTAATAAAACCTCAACCCTAATCCTGCTAGCTCACGAATGAGCAGCCAATGTTTGCAGTTAAGTTACAGTGAGCTAAGAACAGAGTCAACAGCTCAAATCATGTTATGAATTAAGACACCACTTAATTACTTTGACCTACTTAACGTTTCTCCTTCTCCATCGTCTCTCCATTGCCGTTTGTCCAGCAGGATCAGCTTCACCAACACAACAGTTAGCAACTGAAATAATTTTAATAGTTTGTTTGCTCACCAACATCATTAACATTCTCATCCACTAATGATGATCTCTGACCGGCATTTCAGTTTCTGTCCGCAGTCATCATGCAGCACATGGCTAATTTGCATATAAGCTACTAAACGTTTCTGAGCAGAGTGCTCAATCAAATATATATCACAGTATTTTTCATTGATTTGGATTGCTGCAATAATAATAAACATACCTTTGCATAAAGCAAGCATATTTTTCCA
>JAQFJA010000001.1:28700954-28720375 GCA_029874485.1 Naso brachycentron
TTAGTAAATGAGCTTATCAATCATTTGAGCTAAAAACTCAACTCTTACATTTATAGATAAATCAAAATCAGATTTAACCATTATGTTTATTATATATTATATATATTAACTCAAATAGGTGATATTTTGATGTGTTACATGAAATAAATAATATAAGATAGTTGCATTCAGCAGAGTCCTGAGACTCTCTTGGACACTAATTAGTGTAATACATAATAATAATAATAATAATAATAATAATAATAATAATAATAATAATAATAATAATAGCACTTATTATCTATTCTTTGTTGAATATCATAAACTTGTGCAGTCTTTTATACAGTCTATGTTTTGGCCTCAAAAACGGGGGCGGTTCCTGGTTTTAGCTCAGTGACGTAACAACGCACAGGTTTGACTGCTGTGGGCGGGACTTCCGCTTCTGACGCCGTATTTGCGCTGTGATTGGTTGAAATATTACAAACTCGGAAAAACGTTTCACAAGAGAATTTTTCAAATCGAGAAGAGGCGCTCCTTGGTGAAGTGGAGACTAATTCACACCAACAATGCAGAGAGCGGGGTAAGTAGTATTTTTTTTATATTTAGCTTCAAAAATATCTAACAATCTACAATTAACGTTACGCAGTGTGACCCAACAAATTAATCGACTTAGCAGAAGCAGGCTGCTAGCAGTTGGTCGCTAGAAAACAAATCGTTTTGATAACGAGGAGGCTTAACGTTAACGTTATTTTGTTAGCACAGCAAACGTAGCTTAGCTGTTTAGTTTAGTTAGCTAACGGTAGCTAGGTTAACTGGCTACTGAAAGTAACGTCAATGTATTAGGTATTAGTGTTTCCATTCACTCTTGACAAACACTATCACAGAAAACGTTTTGTGTTGTAGCTCTGTGAAAACGACTAAACGTAACTAGCGCTGAACCTTTACGTTAACGTGGCAAATATAAACTTAAATATTAAGTTGTTTAGCGTCACCTGTAAATTGAACTTAGCAAGTGACAGGTGAGCTAACGTTAACTTAGCTAGCGTAAGTAACGTTAGCGTAGCTTGAGCAATAGAGTAACTTATAGCTCATCTCACACAATATTGACGTTAACGTGACACTATCCGAACACAACTGTGGAGTCACACCTAACCTTACCACATAAACGTTACAGAGGTAACGTGAGCTAACTTTGGTTTAGCCTTGCCCCCGAAGGTCAACGTTAGTCTTAAAGTTGAAGGCTAACACGGGACATTAGTTACCAGTTTTGTGTAATGACCCTTCTGTCTCTACAAGTAATTAACTCAAACAATTATACTGGAAGAGGTTAACCTGCTTTCTCAACCCCACACAACACCTTGGTGTTGAACCTGACCCCAGAGAGTGACCAGGTAAAGTTCAGGTGTAGTGATGTACTCGGTTGAATAAGAGTTATGTGGATTATTAACTATTTTTAAATAGTGTAGGATTTGTGTTGTTGTTGTTTTTGCATTGTTTGTGTGTTTTTAACATTGCTTCTGTATTGCTCCATCACTCACAGCAAAGGGAAGACGCCGCGTAGGCCTGGGCCAAAAAAGGCTTCCAACGTAGAGAAAGATCCTGTTGGAGTAAGTCAACAATCTTTCCTGAGCTGAAGCTCTTTTACACAAAAGCCAAAGTGAAGGTTATATATTTAGAATTTAAAGAAGAAATTAAGAAATTAAATTAAGAATAAACATATGCTTTTTTTATATTTAGACCTACATATTACATAACATAGATACGTTCGTAAATATTACTACATACCAGAAAGTGACTGTTTTTAAAGCTTGTTTTCATATGCTGAATTTGTGAACTGCACAGAAGTGGCTGGAACTGATTTGAAAATGTATTAAATGTTTTGTTTGCAGGTATACTGTCGTATACGTCCACTTGGAGCAGAAGATGAGGAATGTTGTGTTGAGATGATCAGCAGCACCACTATTCAGCTACATGCTCCTGACGGCCTCAAAGCCAACCGCAATGGGGAATACAAAGAGGTAATGGTGTTGTAGCCCTCTCTGCTTTTTAATACGTCTGAGCAGTAAACAGCAAAGTGTTTGTTTTTGTTCCCCCCTGACATCATCCTTAAGAGCTGTTACTGTCTAAACAAGCAGGCAGGTAAACGAAATAAATATGTCTGACACCATGAGCCACTAGTGATGTACATTTTAGGTGGTTTGGGCCATAGCTAGGGATGGATACTGAGCCTTGAATGGGCCCCAAGGCTGCATTATTCAAAACCGCAGTATCAATAAAGTCTGACCTTAGCAGTTCTGGTAACACACACTCACACCCCACCCCACCCCACCTCAAATAAAACCCAAACAAAACAATGGAACAGCAGCGGTCCAAAGTGTGGCTCTGCTTTACTAGAGTTGATGCAGACACAGCCTGTTGTCACAAGTGTGACATGTTTTGCGCGGTTACAAGTTGGAAAAAAGTAAAATGTTTTGTTAAAAAACAATGTTGCATAATGAGAAAGTAAAGCACTTTATATTCTTAATTTGTTCAAGGTTTTTTTCCCCTTCTTCGTAAAAAAGTATCGATAAGAGTACTGTTAGAGTACTAGATCGATAAGCCGTATCAGTAAGAGTAGCAGTACCATTAAAATCTGAACGATACACATCTCTAGCTGTAGTTGTACTCAGCAGAGTCCTGAGACTTTCTTGGACGCTAACAAGTGTAACACATAATAATAATGGCACTTATCTGTTCTTTGTTGAATATCATAAACTTCTGCTATGCTTTTCTCTCTGTTTATCTTTTAGACACAGTACTCCTTTAAAAAAGTATTTGGTATTAAAACAACTCAGATTGAGCTGTTTGAGAATGTTGCCAAGCCGCTGGTGGAGGACCTCATTCACTGTAAAAATGGTGAGTGAGTCAACCGTGGAATGTTTGACGTGCACTCCACAGAAATTCCATTAATTTGACGTTTGTCCTCTGTAGCACTGAAGAATTAATTGATCAAGAGAAAAATAGTTTTAAAAAATATTCACAAATTGTTTGAATTTGTGATTTTCCATGTTCATAGGTCTCTTATTTACGTATGGTGTTACTGGAAGTGGCAAGACCTTCACCATGACCGGATCACCTGGGGAAGGTGGACTCCTCCCCCGATGTTTGGACATGCTTTTCAACAGCATCGGGCCCTTTCAGGCCAAGAGATTTGTAAGACCTTCATTCATTATGTCACTGGTCTGCATTCTTGGAGAGGGGCTAAACTTTTACTTGAAATGCTCTAAATCTTCAGGTATTCAAACCAGATGACAAAAACGGGATGGAGATCCAGTGTCAGGTTGATGCTCTCTTGGAGAGACAGAAGCGAGACAGCCAGCAGTCAGTGCCCAAAACGCCGTCCTCCAGGTTGCTACTTTTGTTGTGAAAGTATTGAAGGGAACCAAATTTATTGTATGTTTTCATCATGTTGCTTCTGCCTTGGTTTTTATTTTTCAGGCAAAAGGTTGACCCAGAGTTTGCAGATATGATCAGCTCAGAGGAGGCATGTAAATCTGATAATGTGGATGAGGACTGCTGTTACAGCGTCTTTGTGTCCTACATTGAAATCTACAACAACTATATCTATGATCTCCTCGAAGACGCCCCACTTGACCCAATAAGACCAAAGTAAGAGACGGGACTCCACATCAGTGTGTGCTTTTTGAAACACGATGTCGTGTTAAAGGGTTGTCTGTGTAAAGCTTATTTCAAACGAAGTTATTTATGCATGATATGTAGCTCTGTTCACATTTGAGTTTCACAGCTACCCATCTGCTCCCACGCAGCTGTGCTTAAATAATTTGCACTTGAAATGTTTTTCCAGTAGTTTTTGCAGTCACACATCTGCATAGCAAACACTTTGTGTTTACTCAATGTTTGTGATAAATATGTGCATTGAGACAGAATGTTTTTGCTCTGTAGTTCTGTGTTGACTAGATGCACTGTTGAAAATCCTGTTTTTGATAGGTGGCTCAGTGGAGGCACGCCTGTACGGAACAATGAGTTCATGTATGTGGCCAGTAAAAGTACATTACACTGTACTCTGTTTATTCATAGGGGTATCTTGGCTGTAATAGGTCCATCCTATTAATCCTAACGCCTTGTTTCCACACTGTATTTGTAAGTGTGAGGGAGTATTCAGACCAAATCAGGTGTTCTGGCGAAAACGCAGGCTTTTTTCATTCATTTGAATGAGGTCTGTCCGTTTTGGCTGCAGTGGCCTGAGCCGCAGTGACTACCTGAGGGGAACAAAAACAAAAAGCAGCCGGCTGTAAGGAAAAAGTTGAAATTGGCTCTACTGTATCGCCGCGGCAGGCTGTGTTATGCTGCCACTTTGATTTGGGGAGGAATAGAGAACACAACTTGACATCACACAATGGGTCCTGTTATGTTAACGAAACTACACTCCCACCACTAGACGACCCTGCAGTGTTTTACCAGATCTGATTTGGTCTGAATACAGCTTAATCACGCATGATATACAGGGCACTCTTACTCAGAGAAATGGCTTTCTTTACAGATGGCAAGAAAATGAGAATGTTGGCCTGCTGCTTATGTTGCCAGTTTTGTTTGCTATTAAAATTTAAAGCACTAAGTATGCATATATAGGCCACATAGCTAGCATGATGCCGATGTTAGCTAGTTTATTTTTAACGGCACACAGTAGATCCAGTCTGTCCAAAAACTGTTGTAAATTGTTTTTTCAAACCGGGTGAGATAAATTCTGGACCGGGTTGAAATAATAAAAACGTCGCAGTTTCACAAACACATTGGAGATCATGAAGGTTCCCGTAGAAGTGACGAGGCTTCAGGGTGACTCACAAATGTGTATGAAGTTTTGTGGAAATGAGGCGTGTGCACCATAAATTAGCATAGCTGTAGCTAAATGTTTCCGTCATTTTGGTGGCTGTTGTAGGTTCTTTGATTTACTTCCTGCTGTTGCTCTTAATGTGGAGACACATAACATCCCTGAATGGCTTGAGCTTGTGTGCAAACCCTCTGTGCATGTGTGTGCTCCCCTGAATGTGTTCTGCATCTCCCTTGATCATGTTTTGTCTTCATCAAATGTTTGTCATCCCAGCTTTTGCTGCTTGTCTTACTAAAGCGGCATATTAACATTGTTGGTGTGTAGTGATTCTTGCATGAATTTGTTTCAGACCACCTCAGTCCAAGATTCTGCGTGAAGATCAGAATCACAACATGTACGTGGCTGGCTGCACTGAAGTGGAGGTCAAATCTACAGAGGAGGCTTTTGAAGTCTTTTGGAAGGGTGAGTGGTCGAAAGAACCTTTGCTCCATTTTTGTGTTTTATTATGATTTTTATTTATTTTATGTTATAATGTGTTTTCCACTATATGCACACGGAATTTGAATCATTAAGTTATTAAGTTTGCTGGGGGAAACACACCCACCCCCCACCCAGAAACATCTCAACTAAACAAAAACGTCAAAATACAGGCAGAGGGTGGAGCTCCGAGACAGTCACCACCACACATGTATCGAGGCTCATTAGTGATGACTGAGCAGGAATACTTTTGTATATTTTCTTTTTAGGGAAAATGCTACTCACTCTACATTTAACCTGTCAAATCGGCAGAAATAATTAGACAAAGCAGTAAATTCGTCTTAATAAAAAAATCTCCATCGTCACTTGTCTTATTAATGTCACATGCTGTATTGATGGGGCTCTGCTGTGTCTCCAGGACAAAAGAAACGGAGGATAGCCAACACACAACTCAACCGTGAATCCAGTCGCTCCCACAGTGTGTTTACAGTGAAGCTGGCCCAGGCACCACTTGATGCTGATGGCGATCACATTCTGCAGGTGACATGCAACTTGTATTTAATGATTTGTGATCTTTTTGGAGAAAACAAGTGAATCCAGTTCTGAATGATCTTTAATTTAAGCTAATCAGACTGCGACAAAATGCAGGTACTCAACAAGTGCACATCATCATGAAAGTAGCAGATGTCTGGTGATACTAACGGTGAGTCATTAACCTGCAGGACAAAAACCAGGTGAATGTGAGCCAGCTGTGTCTGGTGGACCTGGCAGGCAGTGAGCGCACCAGCAGAACCAGAGCCGAGGGCAGCCGTCTCCGTGAAGCAGGTCAGTTCATTCCTCACGATGGGCTTCCCTTTGAAAGACTTTAACTGTCAGTATGATGTTTGTTTAGACACCAAACAACTTTAGTAATGTCTCATTTACAGGTAACATTAACCAGTCCCTGATGACACTGCGCACATGTATGGAAGTCCTTCGAGAAAACCAAATGTGTGGAACTAATAAGGTCGGTATTATACAATCTGTTTGTCATATTTAACTGTTTGCTCTGTTCTATTTCTGCTTCATAAATACTCATTCTGACCACTGTAAAGATGAAGTCTCACAGAGCTTTTCTTTTCTTGCAGATGGTGCCATACAGGGACTCCAAAGTTACACATCTGTTTAAAAACTACTTTGATGGAGAAGGAAAAGTCAGGATGATTGTGTGTGTCAACCCAAAAGCTGATGATTATGATGAAACAATGGTAAGACTTTGTTTTGGGCTTGAATGTAAAATCTTTTGAAAGAATTGTTAAACATGCGCTCTCTGATTTTGTTGCTTTGCCAAACATTGTCTTCAAAGCATGTAGAATTACTCCAAGATTGCTTTTGACACTTTGAAAGTCAGCAGAGTTCACAGCTGAGTTTTAAAACATCATTTTAATTGGAGCTTTGCTGTTTTATTTGAGGAGACTCTAGAGTGTATTTCTAACAGGGCTTGACTCTTTGTGCTGCAGCTGGTGATGCGCTTTGCAGAGATGACCCAGGAGGTGGAGGTGGCACGGCCGGTTGACCGGCCAATCTGTGGCTTTGCAGCAGGACGCAGACACAGAAACCAGGCCTTCAGAGATGAGCTGTCACGTCGCCTGGAAGAGCGAGGAGGTCCCAGTAATGCTGGTAAATCACCCTCAAGCCTGTACAACTACCTCTGAACTTGGGCAATAGGACAAATATGTCGCCATTCGGTGATTGGATGAGCCATTGATGATGTCTTCTTTTTTTTTTTACTGGCCGATACTTTGCGCTAATATATGTATTGTCTTATATGTATTTTTTGTATTTTTATTTTGCAGTTGTAATGGTATGCCTCTTCGAGCATTAAACTCTGCAAATATCCTAATTAAAAATACAAAGCATGCGTGACGTAATGATCTGCCTTGGATTAGCGTTACTCCAGAGAGGTGCTTGGCACCTTAGTTACGGTGTTATTTGCGTAAATGGTAAACATTACTCACATTACAAACGATGCCAGCTCCCCTTCGGGCTGTTGCATGCTCTCGTAAATTATCCTGGTTGTACGATGACATGATGTCGTCTTCCAGCTCCTCCATCGGAGGAGTAACTCCAAGAGATTCTCTTAGCAGGAGCTAATACAGACAGAAGCTTTCCTAAGCGCTCACAACTCTGTGTCCTCTTCAACTGCCCAGCAACTCCGTGTCAGACGCTTGTGTAACTTTAACTATAGGACAGACTAGTCTGTCATGCTTATAAATCCTCTTGATTTGCATCTTAAGCATTATATCATGTTTGTAGTTCTTTCCGTCACTTGTTGCCAAGTGCCTTCTATCAGCTGATAATAATGTTGTGTGTTGGATGATGTGGATGTGGGTTTTCTGCAGAGTTCTTTGCTTGTGATCATTAATGTTGAATCTAATGTGTTCTGATTGATTTAGAGTTCATAATGTGTTTAGTTAAGTTCATGTGTTTTTGTTTAGTTTAAAATCATCTCTTTTTTATTTTTACACCATGACCAAGAGTGGTCGCTTGACCAGTGACTTCCCTTCTGTTTTTCACAATTATGTTTGGGGGCTGAAGAGTGACTCATGGAAAATGCTTTTCCCACATGAATGTATCGCCTATCGCTGATACATGAATTGGCGATGCCCGATGAAAATTTTTTGTCACATTGCCCAACCCTAACTACCTCGCTGTGCTCATTTCAGCATGCTGTATTTTTGCATCCCAGAGATGAATCTGTTATTTGCTGTATGTTCACTCTACACAAACTTGTCTATAACTTATTCTTAATCACACAGTAGAGGACCCAGCTCTGATGAATCCGCTCATAGAAAGCCTCCCAGCCCTGCCTCCCTGTGAGGTAGTAGACCCAACTGATGACCAGACACTGCCTCGCCTGATTGAGGTGCTGGAAAGGAGGCATCATATCCGTCAGATAATGACAGACCAGGTCAATAAAACCGGTACGGCTCCATTTTTTTACACCAATAATCACAGGTGTGTAGAGAGCCTGTTTCATTGCTGGAATTAGGTAGTAATTATTCAATTTATTCTCATCAGCACTGGTGCATCAGTAATTTTTAGAGTGCAGCATTTAATCAAACTCACTGACTCATCTGCTGGTAAGCCTGTCGGAGGGATAGATGACACTCTATTCCAGGTTACTTACTGAATGGTAATGGAGTTCTTTGTATTTTTTGTTGTCTGAGGAATAAAAGAAACATTTTCAAGCCAAATGGTTAAATTTACATTTATGTGTCTTTTTTTCTACAGCCAATACGCTGAGGTCCATGCTTCAGCAGCTTGACAGTCAGCTCAACGCAAAGGAGACGTTCCTCCATGATCAACGAAGCAGACTGGGCGAGAAAGACAAAGTCATCATGAGCCAGAGGGCAGAGATAGAAAGATTGGAGAAAAAATCCAAAACGCTGGAATACAAGGTGCAGTGTCTTTAACTAACAAATATGAAACTCATGTGGCCATAAACAATCTTTCAGATGTAAGGATATGTGAATTCCCAACCCCTCACACTACTGGTCCTCCTCCTCAGGTCGATATCCTGCAGAAGACGACGGGCATGTATGAGCAGGACAAACGTTCACTTCAGCAGGAGCTGGAGACTCGGGAGCAAAGGCTACAGAGAGAGCTGTCAGAGAGGAGGCGCATGGAGCAGCGCATGCAGGGCATGGTGACAGACACCAAACTCAAGTGGGAGAAGGAGTGTGTAAGTGGAATTATTGACAGTAACCTCATTGTTTGAAATTGTTTCGTTTCTTTAATACAACAAAATGTAAAACAGAGAAGCTGTGGTGCTGTGACAGGAAAGACTAGAGATCTGCCCAGATGCTGCTGATCACTTGTAATCACTTTGGAATAAACGATCAGACCGTTTATTCTGTTGTTTCCCACTGGTGTGTTTTTGTTTTTAGGAAAGGCGAGTGAATGCCAAGCAGCTGGAGATGCAGAACAAGTTGTGGGTGAAGGATGAGAAGCTGAAGCAGCTCAAGGCCATAGTGACTGAGAGCAGCAGTGGCGCTGGCGGCAGCTTTCCAGCTGAGCGTCCTGAGAAGCCTGAGAGGCCACCGAGGGAGAGAGAACGCAACTTGGCCCAGAAGAGATCTGCCTCTCCACCACCACTCCCTGTAAGTTCCTCTCCCTGTATCACTGCCTGTTGCATCAGTGTGCACTTAATCACTCTCTAATGAAATTCTATGTGATGTGGAAATTTTGCATGCAACTAATTATTATTGAAATGATCTTAAACATGATTTCTAAGATTTTTATGCTTACTACACACAGCAGCTTCTTTTCTATATGACCCTGTTGTGTATTTGTGTTCTGGAGCCCCTAACATCCACAATGCTTGGCCCCATTCCCTTGTCACTTTCCAGGACTTCAACCAAACTCCTTTACGACAAAATCAAGCCAGTGTTAGGGCAGTTCAGAACCCGTACCCTACCTCCTCCTCCACCACCTCCTCCTTCTCCTCATCCTCTTCTTCAGCCTATCCTTCAGTAGCCTCTTGCATCTCTGAATGGGAGCAGAGGTTCCCCATAGACTCAAGCAGCCAGGCTAGGCAACATGGGACTCCCCAGTGCAGGCGCCGGACTCCTGCCCCATGCCACGGGACCAGCAGTGTGGGTCGCAGGAGAGGCCAGCGCTGGGCCCAAGACACTGAGGCCCCTGCTGCAAATCTTGTCTATGGGCTAGACCTAGAGGCAGGCACAAGGGTTAGTGTGTGTGTATGTGTGTTAGAACCTAAGAGGTTAAGATAATTGTTCAGTTTTCCTTTGCAAGCTTGTAGTTTGACCCTTGCCTCAGTGTTAAACTGAACCTGTAATGTTCAGTGTAATACCATAGATATTTGCTTGTTTACAAAGTGCTGCGTTAGTGTTTGCTGGTGTTTCTTTTTTCTTTTTTTGTAGACTATAGGACAGACTAGTCTGTCATGCTTGTAAATCCTCTTGACTTGCATCTTAAGCATTATATCATGTTTGTAGTTCTTTCCGTCGCTTGTTGCCAAGTGCTTTCTAGAATAGGTTTTTCTTGTAGTGTATCATCTCACATCTGGTTTGGCCTAGCACCACTTAAAACAACAAAACGCTTAAGATTAAGATAAACATGCCCACACACTTCCTGTTTTACACAAAACTTCACGTATGTTGTCATGTAGGAGTAACAGCAGGTAAGCTGACAGACAGATGGTTGGTTCCTCAGAACCATTTGGGAAGTCTTCTGTTGAAAGTTAGTGTGTGGGAAAAGTGCAGGCACTCTCCAAATTAAAACTTGACAGGTGTTTGGATGGACCACCTGTTTATCAGTACGTTTACATGATGTGAGAGAAAATCGATTTACTATGTTAGTCCGGCTAAAACCAGACTTTTCAAATGCATATAAACATGTTAGTCCGACTGAAATTGTACTAAATCAGGTAAGCTAACACACCTAGATAATGCACGTACACGCTATAACCAGACCCAGACTGACCTAAGCAGTCTGCGCATGATCAAAAGTCACCACGGCGGTCTTTGACTAGGAACTCAAACAACACAAATTTGTAGAGGAAAGCCGGTAGGAAAACAAAAATCCCGTAAACACGAGGGGAAACGTGCATCAAATTTGTACCAAAACTAAAGCCTAAACTTGAAGTGTACAGCGCTGTGAAGTTGTCCATGTTTTCACCGTTTGACATGGATTTTCACTTGCCGCTTGCTAACTTGTTTTTAGCTTATTTGGCTAACCGGAAGAAGGTCCAATAGCCACCAGCTGAACAGGGTATATTAAAGCCTACCATAGCAGAGTCAGACAATAAATCGATTCTCCCTCGGTGCTTGTGTACTTGGACAAAGACAGTTGTCCAATTAGACGGCTTAATCGAGCTGTAACCATAGCTCGACTTAACTGTGCATGTAAGTGTACTGTATCACTGTGTATCACAGGCTAGCTTTAAACAATCAGATCAACAAACCATAGGAGAGCAAAACAGTGGGGAGAAGAGCAAAAATCTCTTCAGTGCTGTTCTTTCAATAAAGTAAAACTCTTGAGATTGGATTTAAATGCTGCTGTAGAGAAGCTGTGCTCGACTCTTTAGGAGCAGATGTTTTCAAACGAAAGGCCAATTTCTGCTTCGTCTCTCGACACTTTCGACAAGTGATGCTTGGCAGGAATAAAAGAGTAGCGCAATGTTTTCAGTTTATGCTTCAGCAAAAGGTTTCAGTCGTCTCCATGGTAACCATATTTGATAGGAACAATATATTATTAACAAGGAAGTTCAGTGGAACATTTTCTATGCATGTGGCGATGTTAGCACTACCCAATGACACGACGCGACAGAAATGTGACAGTGTCCTAATGAAACTCACAAAATAAAAGTGTTGAGCGACACGTTTTTCTCGCTATCAAACCGAGGCTGTTGAGTAACGTCGCTGTTCCATTACATGGTACCAGCTCTACTCTGCTGTACTCGCCTTTTGTATCGGAGACTTTTCTGGAAGTTGTTTTCCATAACAAGATAGTACCCATGATAGTGCCGCCTTCTGATTGGTCAAAGAGAGCTCAGCCCTCTCTGACCAATCAGTGGTCTGCAGTGTTACACATCACCTTTTAGTACCTGCTCAGCTTTTTTGGAACCTCGACAGAGTTGGTACCAAATAAGTAGGAACCACGAACTTTTACATAAAGACGGCTAAAAAAAGTGTTTTGTTTTTTTTTTTTTTTTTAAGAATTGCCATGTGGATGAAGTGATTTGATGCAGCACTCATGATTTTGGATGAAATCATCTTGTCCTCACAAAAGTGTAAATTAATGATATTCTTATTGACCTGCTCAGTATGTTGGGACCAAAACAGAATAATCCTATGATAGCCTAAAGTTCATGAATTGACTCTTTCAGATGTCGTTTTTAAAATCAAAAGAAAAAAAATTATCAGTCACCTGCAGTCGAGCACGTCTTAAACCTGATCTACAAACCACACCTGTGTTCTGTCGCATGTCGCTACCTTCTTGCTGCTTTGCATGTTCTTTCTTCTTTCACTGCATGACTGTTTTCACTGCACTGTTTTAGTTTTAATCTGAAATCATGTGTTACTGGAAGGCCAAACTATTGTTTGTTTTGGAAATTATTAAAAGAAAAAATGTAACACTGAGTATATAAGAAAATTATAATCAGAAGGACATGACGAGTTCCTCCCTGACTTCCAGTAGCATATTTCTTTTGAAAACAAGCTAACACTGATCAACCTTCACCACTAACCCTGACCAACTTTAAATGATCCCCACTGGTGTCACATGTGAATAACTTCCTGATTTGTCTTTCTGGCACTGGAATCATCAGAAGGCTCCACCAGTTCGTCCAACGCACAGGCGCTCACACTCTGCGGGTGGGGAGAAATGGGTAGACCACAAACCATCCACTAATTTGGACCTAGACACTGTCATGCAGCCAATCATACCCAATGCAATCAAGGTGTCGACCCCGAACGAGAAGGCTCTGTCTAAATGCCACAAGTATGTGCTTAGACATCAAGAGCTTGCCTCCGACGGGGAGATCGAGACCAAATTGATCAAGGTAAAATCACGTCATTGCTTAATTTTAGAATTCAAATGATGTGATATGTTGCATGAATTTGACATGATTTTACAGTGTGTTCCTATTTTAGACATTAACAGGACAGTGTTATTTATTTTTTTGTTGTTGTTGATAGTGAGTCATGTGACTCCTCCTGTGTTTTCCTTTGTACATTTGTGTGAGAGGTTTGTTTGTTATTTGTCTTTGGTTTTCTGTCTTCATCAGGGGGATGTTTTTAAGACCAGAGGTGGAGGCCAAGCTGTGCAGTTTACTGACATTGAGACACTAAAACAAGAGTGCCCAACAGCACCAAGGTACAACATTTGGACTTATGCTGCAGGTTGAAATTTCAGTGCACGTGTTTAACTCGGCCATTGTACTCACAGGGACAAACAATCTACTTATCAGTTTGTAAAGCAGTCTTTATACTTAGAAATACATTGGAAAAAAAACAGAAAATGTTTGTTTCTGTCACACTCAATTACTGGATGGAACAGAAATAAGATATACTGTATATTGGGTATTTTCCTAATCAAACCAATTTTGTTAAAACTGGAAGTTAAATTTAAATACTGAATGGACAAACTGTCATTGAGTTCATGTTAGAGGAGAATTTTGGGGTTTTTTACACATTAAGCCCTTTCATAGGCTTTGTAATGATCATATGCAGTAGTCAAGGTGCGAAATTCAGGGGATCTTATGGCGAAAACACACTGGATGCGGTAGCGCCGTGAATAGGAGCAGAGCGGAGCCAGTTTCCATTCGGTGCCCATGGAATCCAATCTGACTGTCCATACGGCCCGCCGCCGCCTCACACTGCAGCGATTGTTTCGCCGTCTGTCCCATTTTCTCCTCGAGCCGGGAGCGACTTTGTCAAGCTGAACAGAACAGATCGTACCAGACAGGAAGTCACACAGAAAAGGCACGAGGAATTGGGGCCAATTTTCAAAATAAAACAAATGTCAAAACACAACACCCTGATTAATGATGGTGTGGTTGTCCTTATATATATGTATATAAATATCTGTCAGTTAACAGAGAGACACACACACACACACACACACAGAGAGAGCTCGATATTTGATGAGAGAGGGGCAGACGAGCAGAGGAGCTTGTTGACCGGCGCAGAGAAATACGCTTCTGGTGTGAACAGCGAGGTGCCTGCTCGGACAGGAAATGACACGGTGTGACAGTGTGTCTCCGGTGTAAGACCCCTTAATTGACAGGTCAGACCCCTTGAAGGCCTGAACTGCAAAGTTCTGGGGGGTCTCAAGAAAAAGCTTTTTTTAAAAGTATTTTTCACTCGCAGTTGTAGATAAAAATGTCTTTAAAAGTTGTATGTTGTTCAGAATTCATTAATTTAAATAGCAAAACTTTTTTCAGAAATATGAATACATTGTTGTAGTGTTTCCTTGGTTACCCAGTTGTTTCTGGTATTGCTGCCTTTCACTGGGTGGTGCTGTTGCAAAAGTTTGCACTCTCTACATTCCACCTGTCTGCAAAGCGATGGATTTCTTTCTGCTTCCATATTGGCTCACTCATGGACTAAACATGGCAAAGAGAAAACAAAGCTACTTACTGACCAGCTTTGGATTTACTTCTAAAAAGCTTAACTGGGAAAACCAAAGTGTAGGGAGGAAGCTGGTTTGGCTGCCGCAGAAGTTCACTAAAACACAAATTTAAACATTGGCATATGACCTGGAAACAGCTGTTTGTATGTTTCGTGAAGCCGCTGAAAGAGCCGTTTCCGTGTCATGTGCTGTTGTTTAACTTTGTGTTTTGGTGTCAGAACTTGTATGACTGAACGTCAGTGAGTTTCTTGTCTTTTAAAATGAGCATTTATTGTGTTTTTCGACAGATTGTTGGAGTTCTCCAGCTCCAGCTCTCAGGACTGCACCGTTCCTCCTAATAATTCTGTAGAACATTGTGTATGATCGGACTTTATTATAAGGCCTAATGTGCAAAAAACTGAACTTCTCCTTTAACACATAATACAGATTTTAGAGTCACTAATTCATGTAGGCTTTATCTTTTTATATGATAAATTTCAACTAATTCTAACTCATCTATTGTGAGTCACATTTGTAGCACAAGTTCAAGATGGTGGAATCATTTTTTCTGTTGTGAACTGACAAAAACTCTGTTTTGTTTCAGCCGCAAGAGGCGATCAGGGTCTGGAGAAGGATCAGCTCAAACAGAGGACATAGAAAACAGGGTAAGCTGTCAATTTAACTAAGTGATTTAAAAACAGCAAAAATATGAAATTACTGTTAAAATATGCCTGTGCTTTCTGATCATGTTAATGTTTAATTAACACAGAAAAATTCAGAATGTTATCCTAATTTCCGTCCACTGTTTTCCTCCAATAGGCTCCAGTGCCAAATACAAGCCATGGGTATCAAAAGTAAGCCAAAAAAAAAAGCCTGTTTATCCAGTGTTTACAGTATTGTATAAATATTTTGCTGCTGATGTTTTTAAAAATGTTGATTTAAGTTTGTCCTTTTTTTTTTGTCTTGCAGGCGCAGAAAGCCTTAAACCGGTGAACATGAAGTTTCTGCCTCACTGTTGGAACGGTGATGGACCTGCTGTGTAAAACTATGCATCTTTTTTAAGGATCAGAATTTTTTTTTATTTCTGGTCTCATGAGACATTTTTAGGGTGCAATCATAATTTCATAGCCAAAATGACCTTCATTAAGCAATTAAGCATTAAAATATTCCCCATTTGCTGGATTAGTGTGCTTTTTCATCTTAAATGGTGGATTTATTACTCCTTAAAGACATGGACTTATTAAATATCCCCGATGTGCATATTCTGTTATAAATTTAATATTTTATTCCTTAATCTCTTTACTGCCTTTTACCACCACTCAAAGATGAGAATATTTTAGCTTCAGAACAATAGAAAATGTTTTTTTTACTTTATACTGCTTGTTTGTTTGTTTGTTTTCAAGGGTTACTCATTTATTGGAGGTTACTCTAAGCACATAACTCCATAGAAAAAATGACAGAAGAACACAGTTGTTAGTATTACATTATTCAACTCTAAATACAGAGCTGTTTAGAAGGTTTTGCTTGAATAAATCTCTGTAAATAAGTGTTTTGTTTTGTTTTTTTTACATGTATGCTGAAACAACTCCTAAGATGTGTAGCACACTCTTCTCTTTGGTGGCATTAAATTTATTCAAACACCGAATCACATAATCAGTGTTGATCTGTAGGGCTTCAAGAGTCCAAAAGATTTTCTTTGCTTTTTTAAAAAAGCTCTCAATTATGTGTAATGTGTTTTGCTTTGACTGAACCAAAACCAGATACTTAAGTTCTGAGGAAGTTGGAAAGTGATGAAGACATAACTTGCACGTTATAGTATCCAATTTATTGCATGGTGATGTCCCTGCAATAAGTTGCACAAAAACAGACTTGACTGTATCAGCAGTGAGAGGTCAAACACACACATTTCCTCTGACATTTTGTCAAAGCCACAATATCTCCCTCAGCCTGAAGTCAAAGGCTCAGTTTAAGGCCAAGCTCACAGTTTGCCTTGCTGACAAGTCGACACTTTGTGCCTGTTTGTGCAACATTTTTGGCCTGTCAACAGCTGAGCAATGTCAAACCAAAATACACAAACGGCTTGAAGCACACACTAGCAAGTCTGTATATATTTTTTCTCACCACTGCTAAAATCTGGTGGACTGAATCTCCCTGCTTGCATTCTGGCTGTGTGAAATTCCACCAACATGTTTTAAAGGCTTTGAGGATGTGTGTGTTAAGGAAAACTTTTGGATGACAGTTTAGCTTCTGGGGGCAGTGTGGCATCCTTCATCCAATACAAAGCACTAATTCTGAAGTGTTTGTAAGCAGAGACCGGTTCTCCATCCATTTCTCGTGGGTGCTTTTGGCTTGTTCATGCCAGTGCTCAGTGCTGAATTCCATCTAACACTGATGTTTGTAGTGACAGGCAATTTATTCTCTTGATACTAGAGGATCTCTGGTCAAAAACTTCACATTTCATAGTTATTATGTTGAGCTGTTTGCACATTATAATAATAATGTACTAAATGGAGCAGTGTAGTATACATGCAGGTTTTTTTTTTAGTACATAACATGTGAAACCCACTGTCATGTCAGGGATAAGTGACTGCATGCATTTGACTGAAAATCTGTAGTTTACAATATTGACCAGCAGGTGGCGATAAAGACCTCTAGAATCCACACGTCTAGACGTAAACAGATCATTGAGGAATATGTGCCTGAGGTCTGCATCAAAACACCTGAGATCTGGCCATGTAGGCATCTTCATCATGTGATTAAAATGGGATCTTACCTAGTTAACCCTCTTCTCTACCTCTAAGTTACATTCCAGACCTGAAATAATAATGATAATATTAATAATAATACAGAGTTTGGCAGACATTAGTTCATGGAGGTGTAATACTCCCTGTGCAGTCCCTTCCTCTGATGTCAGCCGGTTCATTTGACCCAGGATGCCCCGCTGCTTCACTGATATCTCTCTGAATAGACTAGCAGGGACTGAACTACTGTCCTGCCTGGCTGATGATGAGCTGTCATTTATGTCTCAATAAGATTGAAATTGCCACATTTTCGCCTCTCGGCAAATGAAGCTTAAAACTATGCGGGGCAATGTGCCTTTGCCTAACTGAGGATGAAAAGCAATTAAGTTCCTGTTTAATCAAATATGAGCTGTTTCTTTTCTATTAAGAGGCCACTGAACATGAAGTCATTCACACTGCCTGCTCACTTTAACATTTCTTTTATATTTGGTCATTTCATTGGAGCCTAAAATTGCAGATTTTAGATAAATGCCTCACCTGTTTTTTTCCCATGTGCATCTGTCATTAGACTTTCATATGACGTATTTATGTCTTTATATAAAAGACTTTCTGCTTGGCTATATGTTGGTGAGGATTTTTTAAAGATATTTTTTGGTTCTTTTGTGTCTTTATATACAGGACAGCTGGAGAGTGGACAGGAAATGGGAGAGAGAGGGGGAATGACATGCAGCAAAGGGCCACAGGTGGAATCAAACCCAGGTCCGCTGCACGAGGACATAGCCTCTGTATATGGGGCGCCTGCTCTACCAACCAAATTTTTAAAGAGACGAATTAAATATATAACGATAATGTGTTATGCTCACAACTTGTTTTTTTGTTTGTTTTTGAAAAAAAAAATCACTTAGAGCAGGTTTAAGGAGGAAATATTTTTCCTCCATTTGTAAATTCTGAGGCGTTTCATCGGCTCTCAGCTATAGAAGGACTTCGAGTGAGGAGCGTTGATGAGACTTGAGGAGAAAGTTACAACTGTCTCTCATGGCTTCCACTTATTCTGCCAGACACTCAACCAGATTGCGTTGTGCGTACCTCTGGAGTCGCCCGCCTGAGCTCAAGCTCACAGGCTTTGTTTCATTAAAACTAAGCAGGCACTGACTCGTCTTCACCTACTGGGCATCTCTCATCCACTCTGCGCTGCTTTCCAGAGCCCAGTGATGGATTTCCCTCTAATTGTAGCTGCGGGCGCGGACTCTTTGTTGTATGAGATCTAAACTAACTGTGGCAGTAAAATAGCCTTTGTTTCCATAAATACATCAGACTTGTTGCTGTGAACTAAGTAGCTGTCTGCAGACACAGTGTAATGTTAAGCCACATCTGATAAAATTTTCCATCGCAGCAGTTTGGCAAAGTTCTTAACTCCTTAAAAACTCAAAAGGATAGTTTGACTGAAGAGAGAAATGCTCGGTGAGAAAAGTGTACTGAGAAAGTTTCCTTCTGTTCACTCTTTTCTGTTGGCTTTTTTTCTTCCCGCTTTCATCCAGGAGACATTTACTGTGTCAAAAATATTAATCCAGAGACGTGGACGGGCAGTTATCAGTTCATCTCTCAACAGTCATTTTACTGGTTTCATTGTCTTTGAACTTTATCAGATAAACTTGATTGCAGAGGAAGAAATATATTACACGGGGAAAAAGGATTGTCTTCACAATCATCTCCATTCCATCTTAATGCAGCGACATTGTACGTGTGGAATTTAATTTTATTATAAAGGTCGTTTGAGAGTGTGAAAAGGCTGGTTATGTTATTCTGTGGTACATTTCAATAAAAGAGTTGACAAATACTCTTGTTGCTGCAGTTTGAAAAAGCTGCACATGGGATGGTGTTGATTTACATCATGGGCAATTAAAATCGGCATTTTAACGTGGTGTGTAATATTTTTATTCTCTTATGATGTGCATGTCCAGCACTTTATTCAGCACTTTTTTATGATATGCAGTAAACTAGCACTCAGCACTTTACTGTGTCAGGCACTTTACCTCCTGCCTTTGTTTGCACATGAACTCTGCTGGTCACTTACTCCTGGTTTGTGTTATGGAACACCACATAGCTGCTTTTATTTTATTGTATGTATGTCTATGTCAGCTCGTGTGCAGTTCATGGTGTTTTTGTTTTCATTTGTTGTGTTATGTGTGAAATATTTGGTTTTCTGTGTTTCTGTATAAATGAGTAACATTAACCTGCTAAATATGCTGGCATGTTTGCATGTCAGTGTTCATTAATAT
>JAQFJA010000001.1:28751153-28769336 GCA_029874485.1 Naso brachycentron
ACTCAATATTTTCTGTTTGATGGCTGATAAGTTCTGCTGTGTTTTAATATTGTATTTGTAACATGTGAGCCCACTTTCCCTCTGAGCTGTCAAAACATTTTCACAAATTCGTATTCCCGTGTTTCTGTCACAAATTCGTGTCACTACCAGTGTGAAGAGTTTTGATCCGAACATTCTTGCGTCTGAACAACTCGCATTTTCGTGTCATTTCTTCGTTATGGACCCTGTGTGTAAAGGCCTTTACAGAGAGGGAGTTCGGCTGCATTCAGGCCAGATCAGGTGATTGGGCGAAACGCCGCAGGGTTGTCCAGCGATGGGAAGTCACTTCATCAACATAACTGTGTGACGTCGAGTTGTGTACTCCATCTACCCCCCAGTCCAAGGGTAGAAGTTGATCGCTAGAAGACGGCATCTTTACATGATTGGCTGCTGCAGTGTGACATAGGGCTGCTTTTCTCCTATAGTTGAGCCGGTTTTAACTTGTTTTACTTTTTTCACTATATAGACAGGCTCATTCAAATGAATGACATAACCTGCGTTTTCGCTGGATCACTTGATTTGGCCTAAGTGCTACTTTTCAGCTTCTCATAATCACAGCCATGAGGGAGTCGCACTGAGTCGCTACAGCCTGAGGAATCTAACAATAATTAGCTTATTAGGCCACTTAAAGTTTAGTGTCAAAACTTACCTGACATGTATTTTGCATTTATTTTACCCTGGAGCTGCTGCAGTAATGGCTGCCTGGTCTTGCTCTTTGCCTTTGGGCTTCACCTGTCAATTTCTGTAGCTTCAGTTCCAGCCCCAGGCGTCCCACTGTAAACCTGCGCTGACACACTGTATTCCTCATACGTTTAGCTACTCCAGCCAGTCAGGTTAAAGAAACTATAACACTGGCTGAAAATACCAGTATCCCACAGTCTGACTGCCTCGCACCTTTTTAATGTGTAAGCGAGGGTGTGTGTGTATTGTATGTGCATGTGTATGTGGTCTGCATCTCCAAAGAGAGAATGCCAGACTTTGAGGCATGGCCCTGGGCTCATTCTCATGCAGGCCCACGGTGTGGGGCTGAGGCTACGAGATAATTGCTTCTCCGAGGAGTGGATGGCCTTGGAGCTTTCATCATCTACCGGTGCCAGCCACCAAGCTGTCCATCATATGGGCCTGATGACTGACATCCTCAGAGGAGAAACAAAGACTATTAGCAGTGTATGTGCACAGCTGCTGCACAAGCATACAGAATTAACTTAAACATAACTTGCTTGCATACAAAGTGCCAAACCCTCACATTCACCACCAACACTGTCCTTGTATTTTTCCTCACTTCCCTTCCCATTATCATCCTCTGTTCCCTCCTCCTCTTCCTGTGCCTTCTAATCTCACTTCACACCTGCTGTCTCTGACATACATGTTTCCCCCGAGAGAAGAGAGTGAAGCTTGAGTGAAGGGCTGAGGCTTGGTGTGGGAGGTGGAAAGGGGGAGACAGATTGAGCCTATTTTATACCAGACCTCCCTGTGGCTCTAGTTTGGGCTTCAAAGATGAGGTGTATCCTCCCACAGGGCAACACCGGCTCAGGATAAAGCCAAAGGCGGGTGTGGTAATCAAAGTGGACATCGTGGTGCTGTGAATATTTCACAGTCCTTAAACATGCGCAGGGGTGTATAAATGCATATGAGCAGAAAGTAATGTTAAATGATTTTGGAATATTCTTTTCATTTAGTTACTTTATATTTTAACCTGATACCTCTGAGTCCTCAGTTGTTAAATTGGTTTGAGTCAGAGTCAAACTAGAAGAGCAGACGTGTGTAAGGTGTTAACACCTCCAGCCGAGTCGTCCTCCTCTTTGTTGATTGGCATGACTTCGACGCTGGTGTGTATTTCAGGTCCCTCCACAGGGTGTGGAGCTCTAATGAGGAGGAAATTTGTGCTTGCTAAGCATGGCCAGATTTATGAGCCAGCAAGCCTCTCCAGCTCTGCACTGACAATGGATATAAATAAAAGGACCAAGAGTGTATCATGTTGGGAAATAAGGGGGCTGCTTTGCAGGGAGTGAGCACAAATGATGCATTTTACATATCATGGTTGTTTTTTGTGTCATTTAACTGTACATGGCCTCCATGTTCACATGGCTGTTATAGCTGCATGTCAGCCTACTGCTGCTCTTTAACGATAAGGACCATGCCTCAAAGTCATGCTGTTTAACAGCAACATAAGGACTGGAATTTAGGGATGCACGACACTCGATACTGATATATATGTATATTTTTTCCTCACACCTAATTGCAGAGATCAACAAGTCTCATCAGTGGTGGAATTTACATACAGTATTATTATGCAGACTCTGAACGTGTTGGCCTGCCGGCATTTGCGAGCATAAAATACAAAACTTAAAATTATGTAATATTCATTCCTTGTGTAAAAGACAAAAAATACTTGAACTTCCACATTACGTAAAACATGTCAAATTCCTTTATGACAATTGCTTTAAACAAAACAAGTAAGATACATCCAACTAAAAACTGGATGTTGCTCCCCTTGAGACAATCAGAACAAAACCCACAACCAGGACAAATCTGGCCTGTTTCACAAGTGACAAAGTAAGTAAACGCAACGTCTGTCCACAGAGAACATGTGAAACATGGCGTCGACTCGGGCGTTTAATCAAGGAAACAGCAGCCTATTATATTATCGGTTATTATATCAGTAGATATAAGCGTGCTGGCTGATACCGATATTTAATTTGCCGATAATATTGTGCATCCCTACTGAAATTATATGTTAAAATATTTTTTGTTCTGAGTAAATGTCCCAATAAGCATTTATATTTAAATAATAAAATTTAACAAAATTTAAGTGTGCTGATAAAAAGTGGATCGCTGCTTGTGCTGCACACATGGAGCATCAAACCGTGGGCGTCATTTTTTCTTCCCTTTTCATAGAGAGTTGGGTTTCATACTGAGCTGAGATGTTTTAAGTGCTTTCAACAGGAAGAGGACTGTTAGCTGTTCCTCCATTTTTTTTTTTCTTTTTTGCCACATTTTCACGGTTTCCTTGCTCTGGCTTTCAGTGAAATTATTCTCGTCTGGAATGGTGTTCAGCATACATGGTGTAACTCTCGCTGAGATTTTATTTTGATCCTTTTGTTGTTTTTGCACGGTTACTCTGCGATGTGGTGAAAAGGCATAGGATCATGTTTTCTTTGCAAATGAGGATACATCATGAAAATGTCAGTGGTTTCAGTTGTCCACGTTATATTGTTTTCAGCTGTTTTGACATACTCTTGACACTGCCCTCTTGTTTTGATAACTTAAAACCAGCCACTCAAACCATTTTGTATTCCAGCCACAGTCCAGTTTTGTCTGTCAGTCCTAACACTTTCTTAACCTTTTGCCTGACGTTTTTTCAGCTAGCAATGAACACAAGGTTTGGTCGAAGCTCATTTGTGAAATTTTCTTTACTCTAACAGCTCTTTAAGGAAATTGAGGCATTTTGGGAGATATGGGGTCAAAGCTCTCATTGTTACATTATTTGATCATCAGTCATGCAGAAATATGAAGCAGTTCTGTCCGTTCTAAGAGCTTTCAATCCCCGAGGTGTTTTCAACCAAAACCAAACTCTTTAGAAATGTTTCCATGTATCTAAATTCCATTGACCTTCAGCTTGGCTGTAGGAAACCATTCAAAGTAATATTTTCTTTTCTTTTTCTTTTTCTCTTTTTGCATTTCTTACCAACTTCAAATCAGATTGGATTTGTTTTGAATTCTCAGTCAACAATGTAGTACATTGAGATGTTCAGCAACATTTCCAACTGAATTTTACTCATATATTATTGTGTCTGCTGGTCAGAAGGAGTCTTCACAACTATATATGGCCTGTGTTGTGTTTTGAGAGTATTGTTAAAAATCCAACTTGGTGGTGGCAAAACATTTATATGACTAAACTGATATGCTTTTCAACAGGCCTGTGTGTATTAACATGTAAAGAGTTTAAGTGTGAAACCTATTATTCTTAATTAAAAAATTAAAATTATAAATAGTTATAAAATAATAATATAATACATTTTAAGAATTATAATTTCTCAGTTTTGTGCATATTCTATGTTTTTGTTATGTTAAGAAGTGTGGTTACATGTTTTGTGCATAAGGTTTCCATCAGGACCTGCTGTTTCTTCATCAATCTATCAAAGATCATTTATGTTTCACTGTAAACAGGATGCGACAGCTCCAGATCCAGCAGCTTCTCGGGTCACTGAGACATGAGAAACTGAGAAGAGAATTATTTAGGTCTGTGGGCGCAGGTGCACGTTTGAGGCTCAGTGTCTTAAAAGCAGACACTCAAGTCAATCTGAGCAGGAAGCTTGAACAATAGAACAGCACTCGTGTTTTTATTCTGCCCTCTTCAAGCGGGACAGAGCCATTAAGGAGCACTCCGGCTGTCAGCTGGATGAAGTTTTCTTCCCTGCATCTATCTGACAGGCGAAGATTTGTTCTCTTACTGAGAGAATTGCTTTGAGTCTTACAGTCCTATTGTCCCCAAGATGACAGTTTCCCTAACAGCTCTGCTTTAGTCCACACCTTGAACACCCACTGTCATCAAAACCACAACACTGCAGGCGCAGTGCAGCTTGTTGTAAGCTGTACACACTGTCCATCCTAAATCTACCTTATTCACAACACATTGTATTTGTATTATGACAAACACTAACTTCAATATGTAAATGAATTATTTATCATTCAGTTCTGATCAGAATTATGCCAATAATATTTGTCTAATATTCATACTATTTTATTTATTTACTGTACATGGTTAGAGTCTGGACAGACAGTACTTTACATAAAAAATGTTGCAATACGATATGCGACTGAGACTCTAAAGCGAGATTTGCGTGGATTGCCATCAGTTAAGTGTTTGCGAGGGAATGGAAGTATCTACCAGTTGCTTCTTAACACCATGGAAGCTCTGTGGTCTGCGTGGAATATGGGAAGATAGCAGGCATCCATATATGTGGATTATAGGAAATCCTACTTTTAAAACCAATGCCTGTTTGCAAGACAGAGCTGACAAGGAGTGAAAGAAACTGATTAGTGACTCTGAAATGCTGCTTGACTGTGTGAAGAAGTGCATGTTGCAGTTAGTGGGGCAAAGACCAGGTTAATGTTGGGACCAAAGTGCAACTAAATGTCAAATAAAAATGAATTGTGTTGTTACGTAAATATACTGTATATGTATGTGTAGCTTTGAAACATGTAATTTAAGATTTGCCTCTTCCATGAGTCCTCTGAGGCTGTATTTGATGATTTATTTTTGCAGTTATTCTTTTCCTGGTTAAGATCAAAGCAGGATCATTATTTGGTAAAATAAGAGATCAACACATTGAAATCAACTCGGGACAACTTACCAAGCCTGCTTTGAACACACTCTCTCTTAATGCAACTGCCTGTTCCAAATTTTCTAATTTTTTCCACTGGGAAAATTTTACCTGTCTCAGCTGTACGTCTCAGCTCAACTTAATGTTTCAGTGTGATTTGGCACATTGTGCTTCCCGCAACTTGTAACCCTAATCCTTCACTTGTTTGGTTTACCGCTAACACTCTGAGCATTCACATTAAAAATCTTCATAAACCTACTTTATCCTACCTGCTCAGCATGAACTGGCAGACAAAGTTGGCAACTAGCTGCTCAACATACAGAAGCATTAAGCTAATGTGTTGCAGGAGTTGATGGAGACCAAAACAGAGTTAAAGAGGAATAAATACTGGAGGTATTTTCATCAGGTTGCCAGAAACACAACTTCAACTTCACGCTTTAGCTAAATGGATTGTTGTGCTGCCCGCAAATGGACAGAAATTAAATTAGAGTACATTTTAAGCACTTTTTCTTGCAGGCAACATTTTTCTGCAGGTGCAAGAGAAAGAGCGAGACAATAATATAAGCATTAAATTCAGGTTAAGTTAGCCTGGTAAAAATTTTATTATTATCAATTATGCAATTTGCTAGATGTTCAGTTGTGTCATTTCACAAGCAAGGTCACCACGAGTAAGACAAAGCAGGGGAGGCACCTCTCCTTCCTCCTGCTCCTTCTTGTCTCCACCCAGGTGGAAAAAGTCCAGCTTTTTTCATTCTTTATATTTTCTGAACTGTGTAACAGCAGCACATTTCATATTTACAGTACATATAGTGCAAAGAATTGTAAATATATCATATTACATGCAGAAGCAGCAAAGAAAAAGGTCACTGAACATCACATTTTTAAAGCATGCCAGTCCATTTATACAGAGCGAACCCAGCCGTCCTCATTTATTATGATTCATTTTTTATTTTGATGTGATTACAAAACATTTGTTTCTTAATTTTAGAAAATTAATATTCCAGTACAGTTTTGGGTCACACGATCACACAATCTTCATTGCTGGTCACATGTTCAACCAGTGCTGAACAAAAATGTTTTGTCTGGAATGTGTGTCATTGTTGTCAACTGTAGGAACAGATTTAAAAATAAACTTGTATCTTGATTTTAGGATGCAAACTTTACACCTGGCCAGGGACTGCAGATGAATACTGGCTGGTTCTAGAAATAAACTGAAGGAATGAAAATAAAAATGATTGAATGGTCGTCCCTTGGTTGTACCTCTCACACAAAGATAATCATCAGTTGTCATCCCCTTCCCCTCATGTTTTGTTTTGTCATTATTAAACAAGGGCTGTTTTGCCACTTGTAGACAGATGATACAAAAATAGGGGCTGCTTTGATCGGACGGCTGATTTACCTGACCCTGAGAACTGGACCACACTCGCTCCCACATGATTGTCACTGCAGACACACACATGTAAATATGCAGTGCTGACTGTGTAAAAGCATGGGATTGATAACTTTGTCCTTCTGTTTGAATAGTTAGACATAACGAGAGGCATGCAGGAAGAAACAAGCCGTCAGTGTTTCAGGTGTTTGGCAGATGCTTTTTTGTGGCTCACAGTTGAATGAGTCTGTTCAGTTTTCTGTTCAAGGACACTAACAGTACATGTGGCTGCTGCTGGTCTTATCCAGTTCATTGTTTGTGTTAAATACAGTGATACAACAGTATTGTTACATATATTTGTGTTTTGTTGTGGTAGTTTCACAAATTAACTTGTTATGAGTCTCTTTGTGTTAGTAAGATGTCTGGCTCTATGCACAGTGCTGTGTACAAACAACAGCAAGTGTTCTTGTTTCAACCTCATCCTGTGTCTTAATTATTCTTTTTTTTAACCATTTCAGAAATCTTTGCCTACCCATAGCAAGTGTTTTTTAAACCAGAATCATATTTTCTTAGGCTTCAAAGTCGTTACACATCAGGAGCATCATGATTAAACGACACAAAAATACAAAATACTTGCTGTATATTAACACTATTCAGACTGGCAGCGACAGGAATTTGCGACAGAAAAGCAGGAATATGTTTTGCCAAAGAGTTTTGAAAGCTTTTGATAGAAGAAGAAATGGACTCTAGCCTTGTTGTGAGACTCTGCTCACTGTGCAAAGTTGAGTCTCAGGTCCACACCGCACACAGGTGTGGGAAGACTCCATGTGTGTAGTAATCACAAAAAACAGAAGACAAGTTTTGCTAATATTGTGTAGTTTTCAGTAATCGGGGATCTTTTGGTCGGCAGGGCCTGAAACTCCTTTCAAAACAAAGATGGTGCTGGCCATGTTCAGGGTTTAAACTTCCGCTCCACAGTGACAGACAGATATGACGTTTGTTCTGCACAACCGTCGTGATTGTAGATGTCTTTGTTTGCAGTGCAAAAGCTCAGAAAAATAAAAGGTTTGCTTTTTTGCAGTGTGATATTCACATTCTGTGTAAAAATACCCTTGACCAATCAGCAATTCAAAAAATATTATTGGCGTGTAAACTGATGCATTGCATGAAGAAAACAATGCATCTGGTATGTGCAGGCCTACCTATGTCAACAGATCAACAAACCGCTAAATGAATGCCTTTGACAATAAATTTAACATTAAATATTGGTTTAAAGAAAATGTTTATAAGTCTTTAGATGGCAATGAAAACTTCTATAGATTATTAATTAGTTGAAGGCCTTTTTGTGATTAGTGAACAGGGTGAAGTTGTGTGAAACTGGGTTTTTGATCCATTCCTGTGCTTCTGCAGCAAAACATACAACTATAAACATTATAGAGGATTTAATATACTGTTCACAGCAAAGTGTTGTCACTAGTAAATAATGTGGGATGTCGTAAGGACAAAGACACAATATGACATTTCATAATGCTGGAATGATCTTTAAATCTGAGATGAGTCATTCACACTCATTCCCTGAGTTGTTCAAATTGTCGATTCATTTCCTCTTGACTGAACCTGTCAGTGCATGAGACTCAGCCACTCATTGTGCTGTTCATGCTCGAGAGCACACTACCTGCACAAACATGTTGGTGTGCACTTTTTCTGACCCTTCATAGATAAGAGCACCCTCACTGATGTTTAGAGGCTATGCTCTATTGTGAACTGCACTCAGACAACAACTTAACAATCTTTAGAAAATATTAGTTTAGGGAAATAGAGAAAAAAGAGGCTGCAATCCATTTAAAATGAAATAGTGAGGTTTGCAATATGGTTCTCTGAAGGAGGAAAAATCCACCACATTGCGCCTATATCACAAAATACATCCATTTCTATTAAATCACCTTAACCATGTGTAATGATTAGCATGAGTGTGAGAGAAAAAAGATAATGACTACCTGCCACAGACTGGGAAGGAAGTATTTTCTATTTCTGTCGTTCGATCACCACTTCAGGCGAGTGTAAACATGTTCATGTAACGTGTTTACGCTGCATTTTCAGTCATTAGCTGCCATTGTTTTTCATTGTGTTTGACACCTTCAAATTCTTGCTTTTAGTGAATTTTATCCAGTCCTACTACATTGTTTACCTCAAACTAAACATCTGTTTAATTACAAATAATCCAATTCAACAAATGTGCTGATATTTGATGCTTAATTGTTTGACATTATAAATTTAAGTTCAAGCTAATTTTATGGCCTCAGTGAAAGAACCTAAGCATACAATAACCATTTCTTTCTCATTTATCATTTAAGTAATTAAAAGACTAAATAGACACAAAAATTGTTTTTGGCAGTTGGTCATTTGCCTTTCATTAACAGTTCAAGCCTTCACTTTTTTTCTGCAGGCTTTTGCTTCCAAGACCTACAGCCAGGGCAGACTTTTTTGGACTGTTACTGGCCAGTCAGTAGTCATTAATTACAAGAAAACTAAGCTGACACTTGGTGATTGGAAAGAAAAGCTCTCTCTAAAAAGACAGCTACAAATTTCCCCGACATCTCAGGCATCCGTTACTGAGCTGAGTACACTGCCAAATATGCAGCGACCAGAACGGTGGACTTAGAATTTGGAGTAATGAGGTTTTCTCTTCCCTCAGTGCAAGAACACTGGACAACATACTATAATACAGAATATCTAATATTTTTATTATTCTGTTGTTGTTTTTGTATACTGGGGATGTGAATCATAAGGAATATCATGACTCCATTCAAAATGATTCTCATTTTAAAACCAATTTTTAAATAGAGTAATGGAAAAGTTAACAATTTCCAGTCCCTTCAGTATAAAGGATGACTAACAGTAAACTTTTTTTTTTTTTTAATTTCAGTTTTTTTATTTTAAAAAGTTAACTGCATTAACTATTTTCGAAGCATCCATATGTTTATATACACATTTATTTCAGGGCTTGAAATCTTATTATTCATGATTATTCACAGTGCAGTCAAAAACCAAAGTGCATTCTCTGGATATCCTGATTTTGATGCAATCCCTTTACTTCACCCCGAATCTAATCCCGTCCTCCTCTCCTCTGGCCTAAAGCTCCCCTCCCCGAGCTCATCACAGCTTGTCACATCATTTTGGGGTCACTTCATTCAGAGGCCAGCAGCAGAAGACCTCCGCAGGTTCTAAAAACAGATGTGACAGGCCTATTAAAATGAGTGATCTCCACTGCCCCGCTCTCCTCTGCTGCTGTAACTAGAATGGGTACTAAGCTGTCGTCCCCAGGGCACGGACAGGAGCAGCAAGGCGAAAAAGGCCTGGAAGATAAGGTGACAGTGGCACATAGCTGGCATTGTGGCAGATCCCAGAATTATCTCTTGATGAGCTTTTCACTTCTGGAGATGCCGGTGGAACCTGAGCTCTCACGCCGTAAGGCTGTTAGACCCACAGAGATAAACATAGTCTGGAAAGGCACACATACACAAAGACTACATAAAGTTTAAGTACAGCAACATTAAAACAAACTCACAATTTTGACCGTAAACAAATGTTATTAAAAGTCAGTCAGATAAACAAAAATAATATATATCCATAAATATTCAGAGGAAACATGAAGCCTGGACACAACAACAAAGAAACAAACTATTTCTTTTACTGTAGCTGCTGTGTGAAAGGCAATGTGCTCATCCCTTGTTGTATCTAAAGCAGCCTGTGCGGCATCACTGTCTGTCTGCCAGTCTGCCTGAGGCAACAATACAACACCGCAGGTTTAAGTCCCAGCACTAACTCATTTCCAGCTTCTGGAACAAACATAATCCTGAAAACCCTGAGGAGAGAGAGGGCATCTGATCAAAACATGGAAGAGAAGTTATGATGCTCCTTTGTTTAATCATGTGGTTTTTAATTTTACTGTGAATCTCTTTTATCATGCTTTTTCAGCCACAAGCTACATTTTTGTTTGAAAATTCCACTTGCGCAACTCAAAAGAAAGGTGTACAATCAACTTTAATTATAATTTAAAATTCAGAGATAAGGTGAAACATCTACACGTGCCTGTGCTTGCATGTGTGTGTGGGGAGCTGTATTTTTCATGTTTATTTTTATGAACAAAGTATTGTCATATGTTTCAACTGATTCCATGACTTTATGAAATGCATTATGGTGAAACCAAAGGCACATTTCCACATTGTAGACAATAAAGTTTAAGTGAGTTTAATTGAATTAAGCAAACGTATGGTTGAAAAAGCTGGTTTACTAATCTTTTAATGACTAACTTATATGTTAAGTGGATCAATTAAACGAGAGTATATTGAATTCTAACTAATATTCAAGACTTAAAATTTTCATAACACTGCACCGACTTTTGGAAAGGCATGTATTATGTCTGTGCTCCAAAATAAATAAATAAGAAAGCAACATGTCGAGAAAAGTAATTTACATTCCTTTTCAAAGTGCACTGTCGGGGCCTCAGTGTGTCTGACCTCTGTCAGATCTCTTACAAAAACAAATCAAAGTGTTTCTAACATTCCTCTTCAACACCTTGGTCCATGTTTGAATTGTAAATGTGTTGGCACGAGGTGAAGTGGGAGCTGCTGTTGCAGAATTATCTATTCTGTTGGAAGGGCTGCCAGAATGTGTGAGAGGGTCTTCCTCTGAGAGCCGCAGCTCTGAGCTGCTGTCTCCTGCAATCCGCCCTGATCAATGGCTCGCTCTGTGATGAGCCAGCTTCCTCAGCGACTGAGGGGCAAAGGAAGCAAGGTGAAACCAGCAGCATTTCTTTTCTCGGCAAAATTAATGTGAGTTCAAAGGGTTTACGTTTCCCTGTCGCAGTTATTCATTTGTCAGCTTTGTGAGACCCTTGTGCCTTTGTTTTAATTTTTTATGGTCATGGTTACTATACACACATGCATTGCATTTTTATTAACAGATTCGTTCCAATACTGATACCAGTATCAGAAAAGGCCTCAGACACCACCGAAAATGCTGGTACGGGTTAGGAATGTGAACAATCTGTCGACTCAAAGGCTGATTTTCGTCATGTGCTCAAGCTGACTCTAAAAATAAAAATCGAAAAATCGGAGCACAAGAAACTGTCCGTCTTGGCTTGAAACTACCTGTGCATCCCCGTCACATCCGTGCCAGCTGAGGGTTTTTTCTCTGCTGTGGGCTTAATCATGAATAGCCTTTGCACTCGCCTTCTCCCCTCCTATAGACAGCACTGCCCTTGCCCACCTCACCCTGCCTCTCTGACACGCTCTGACACAAGTGTGCTCAGCTTCACTATGTACAATGTGAGCACATTGTTAGACATGGCTCCCATAAAGTGTTTTCTCAGGTGTGATTGATGGAAAGTTAATTTTGTTTAGATTTCCTAAAGAGACAAACAGCAGACAAGTTATGGCGTTAACGTTTCCAAGAAAACAAAAGAAAAATACTTCCGTTAGCATTTATTTACAGCGCTTTGTCATCATGAGCAGGGCAATGAAATTAGCTGCAGGTTGGATATTTGATAGTAAACTGACGCTCGCTGTTTAAACAGGATATCCAACATAAACCTGACCCCTGGTTCGGACATACTGCGCGAGCAGTGTGTGTGCGTGGCCTTACCGGACTGCTGCGTCTCGTGCGCCACACATAGTGCATCTCTGCAGCCTACAGCTCCAGCACGGCACCACAGCCTGACTGTGTTTTTACACAACCTTCTCTTTGATAAATACCATAATCATATTTGAAACCCTCAAACATTCTGATTTCAGAAAAAAAAGGTCAGGAAATAGGTCATAAAAGCAGATGAACGGGTTTAGTTTGGTCCGTATTCGCCAGGGCTTTTAATGTGAAAGCATACCGGAAGTGTTTTTCATGTCTGTAAACAAGACTAAACACTTTCATTGTAGTGCCATGCTAGTAAATATGTAAATATGACTGTATACAGATCGTTTCTCTGTCTCTTTTTGTAGAGAAACGGGTGCGTGCTGTGGTAAAAATAGGCAAGACTCCGAATCTCTAGATGAAGCGCCGCAGCTGCCACGCAGGACTCATGAGTGAGACGTGCTGCTCATGCTGGCAGTGTGGCTGCTCTGACCCGTTTCTATGAACGGCGAAATGAAAACCAAGCAGTAACGCCATGCACACACGCTGCTCACGCAGTATGTCTGAACCAGGGGTTACTTCAGTACAGTACTACACAGCTGTGCAGTGCAAAACTGGTTAAATCTCTAAACCACTGCTAAACTATGGCGCCGTTTCGACAATATTTGGTAGTGTAGAAGAATAGGAAGTGCGAGCTGTAAGTAACATTTTATCAGTGTCTGACCTGTGTTTATTTTGTGTCAGTATTTGGACAAAAGTTGTTGTGAGTACAGCGGAGTTTGGGCGCTGTTTGCATTTTCTTTTCAGCACCACAAGGGGAGGCAAACCGAGACGTCGACTTGCAAAATACTGAATCGATCACATCCCTGGTGTCGTATCAACAAGTACGCCAGTCTGTGCACTAATCCAACGCCGTGTGATTTAATAGCCGCTAAATGGAACCCAGTTAACAGTTAGCTTAGCTTAGCTTATGTTTGCACCAACTGACATTACGTAACCTTGAATCAGTCCTTTGCTGCTTTAAAACAGTACATTGGAAGTTGCACTGTACTGCCCCTGTCAAATACTATTTTTTAGAGTGGTGAAGAATGGAGAGATTGATGGAGCTCGCAAAATGTCTACATTTGGCAGTATTTCACACCAGAAAGTCCTGCCAGTTAAAAGGTGATGTGTCAGGAATTAGAATTTTTTAGATTTTAGTTTTTAAGTTGCTGTTTTGTAGTGTTTTACTTAAATCCTTTATTTTAATAAATTATGATTACACCTCAACTTTTAAAAGAACTGTCTTGATATTGCATCAGTACTTGATACTGGCCACTGCGCAAGTTTAGGTATTGGAATTGGACTCAGGAGGAAAAAAATTGTGTCATCTCTATTCTTTAATACCATGTGTGGATGAGCAACAAATCTGTCAAAAAAAAATAATTGTTATGGTATATGTTTTTAAAACTCTAAAAGATCACTAAAACTTGTTAGGGATCCTCAGAAAAATAGAATAACAGCGCAGGAAAAAGTAGACATGTAATAACAGAGAAATGGTCCTTCAGATGACCTGTGCAGTTTCTCTGCAAATGGACAAAGAGGAGGAGATGAAGAAAGAAACCTGCACCAGAGACAAGAGCTTGTCTTATTGGGGCGGTGAACGGAGCACGGGACGTGATGGAAGCTAAACTAGCATGAAACTGCCTTCCGTCACGGATTACCAAGGCGGTGCTTTCCATTACCGGCCTTTCATAACAAGATATTTATGGCAACAGGAGGTGTTGAAGAGGCATGAGACACATGCAGCCTATTTGCCTCAGAGATCCAATGCCAGAGTTAATGTGTGCGTGTGTGTGTAAGAGAGTAAATGGTGCAGAAAGAAAGTGAATAGTGTAGGGAAATGGCTCCTGCGATATGCTATATTATTGTCTATTTCACAGCTGTGTGGGTTTGCTGACTGGATTGTTTGAGGGTGCTTTTTAACAGGAGCATGTCTAGGTTGAAGAATGAGGGTAAGATCATTCAAAGGTGTAACTTACAGATAATCTGGATGTGTGCTGTGGTAGTTGTATGTATTTGATTGGGATACCTTGATGCCAGCAGGAGAGGGACAGACTCCAAAACCTTTACAGACATGCAGAGAGAGCATTACTGGCTGAGTCTTTTTTACTAGATCTGTGGTTGCCTATTCACGTAGTGAGTCTCTAACTCTAAATAATTGTTGTCTGATGCATAAATTTGTATTTTCTCCGCCTTTAACAACTACGAAAGCGCCCTTTGTCCATATTCAGCTTGACTGTAAGAAATTGATGTGACCCAGATTGGAAATGTTTAGTTAAGAGTCAGTCGGTCATAGTATACGGATAACAGTCAAGATGCCTTCCACCCCCAAGATCAAAACAAACATGCCCACCATTCTCCCCTTTCATAGGCCACCGGTCTGTGCATGTGGGTGTGAGGAGTGTTGTGTGTGCATGCACATCCAATCAGTGAAGCTGCGGACGGCCCAGTGCCCTATGCTTGGAGGCAGCCATCTGTCAGCCGATGCTTGGTCGCCACAGCAATCAGAATGCTCTGCGGCGGGTCCAATCTGTTCCACCACAGGTAGAACTGTGGGAGGGCTGCCATCACTCTCTCTCCTCTTATTGCTTCTCTCCATCCATCCTTTTGTAACATCATCGCTCACTCCCCACCAGTGTTTCTTTTTAAGCCCTGCATCATTATCTCTTTGACTCTCCCTTTTGACTTCTCCTGTCCCCTTTCCACATTGCAAGACAGGACGAGTCAGACCGCTGTCCAAAAAAATCCAAATAATATCAGAATGAGACTTTGAGTGTAAGAGGCAGCACTGATGTCCTAAGCAGCCTGCACTGCTTCCCCTTCCTGGCAGGGTCGTAATGATGGCAGTGTGCTAAATGCGGTGAATCAGTGGACACTTCAGCCTGCTAAATGTGCCATGCTATACCCAAGCCATGTCAGGCAGGACTCTGCCTCTTCATGCCTCCATGCTGGCTAAAGGCCCGACTGTTAATCTGATCAGAGCATTGCTAATGGCAGAAGGCAGCCCTCCTAACCAGACTGCTCGCCAGGCCAAGAAGCCTGTAGCAGTGGAGGTGACATCCTGAGCTCTGAATTATTGAATGAGACCCAGAACAGAGCTTTAGGAGCTTGGCTGTCTCGTTAAGCCACAGAAACAGATGTGAAACCTGTTTTCTGTCACAATTACTGTTGATTATTGCAAGTTTGAGAAGGACGAATAAATGTATTCACACGGAAGTACTAAGAGATATTTCGCATTTTTATCAGGCTCCAAGTGTCCACTGTTCATATTAAGCAAAAACAATTCAGCTGTCATTCACATTTTCTCTTATTTGCTGCAGTTAAATTTTTTTTGCGCTATCGTGGATTAAACTGTTGAACAGAATGTTGTATTTCTCTCAAGTGTCTTTGTTCTGACCTGTCCTTGCTCAGTTATCACGCCGTGTTTTGGTTTTGGTGCTGAAGTGAATTCAGTGGTGCATTAATGGCATACCTCATTTTAATATCAGTGCTTATTTCACCGTCATCTGTGTTGTTTGTCATGTGTTGCTTTGTGCTGAGCAAACTTTATGTTGCAGTCAAATAAGTGGCCTTTGTGCCTTTCCTTTTTATTTTTATCTGGAGGAGTGACTTAAACATTAACATTCCTACATACTTGCTTGTAACAAATGCGTCTTTACCGATGTTCTCAGCAGTCATAATTGGAGTGCTTAAGGTCGTGTTCTGGTGTCTTTAGCTATCATGGGAAGAAAATTTAAAGCCTTTACACAACCAAGTCATGAACAAAATATTGTTTTCAACCTACAGATGAAATTTTTTTTGCACACTTCAGTTTTGTTGCCTCAAAAAAATCTTCATTAATTATGATAATTGTAATCTATTTGTGCATATTAACCAGCTAAAAGCAAAGAGAGACTGTTAGAAACAACAGTTTAAAGTCTGTATTAGTGTCAGTGTTGTTTGACAAAAATCATTTTGATGACAGAGAAGCAACAGCATACCTGTTCCTTTTCGACATGTAAAAATATTTTGCCTCAGTGACTCCAAGAGGTGGCATGTTCCATTTCTGAATATTTAAAGTTTAGTCCTGATTTTGGTGTTTTTGTGACAAGCCAGGTCATATGAAAGCATCCAAATTGCCAAAGTTTTTACTTTTTGCTCATTATAACGTTTGCAGCTCTTAAATGTGCGTGATTGGCGATAGTAGCAAGGGATCAAAAGACTAAAGGTCTTTCAAGCCAGCTCGTTAAAAGCTTTATCGAGCTGTCCAACTCTGAGAATAGACTCCCCCCGTCCACACACACACACACACACACACACACACACTCACAGACTCCCTTGTTCTTTAGAATGCAGTAGTTTATTTCTCTCTGATGCACACAGTGAAACATAAGTTGACACTGAGTGTCACACACATACATCCACAGGTTTTTTGTGCATGCATCATACATGTTGGTACATTCATTTCACTGTATGTGACCCTCTATCAGACTCACTTTTACAATAAAACCCCCTCTAGGCTTTGTGACATGTAAGGGCTCTTTCATATCTTTCATGAGATACTCCAAAATAAATAACATCTTGGCAGCAGCTGGCCAAACAAAGCAGAACATGCAGATGGAGCTGTGAAGGAGGATTTTTGTCCCTTATTCTTCCTTTTACTCTCAGCAAATAAGATTTGTGTCTTTAAGCCTTGGTGATATAAGATTCACTACATTTGCAGCAAAAGCTTTCGTGAGCCATCATATGCATGTATGTCAGTGAAAAAATCTGAGTGCCACTTTTATTTTTATGATTTTGTACTTTTAAGTCCTGGAACTGCTCGGTTGCCACCATTCTTATGCCACACCCACAGGGTGCTGCTTTTATTTTAACAAGTCTGTATGTCATCTGTGCCAAAATCATCCACTTCCAATTAAAAGAAGATCATCCACATAAAAATGTGTCTGTCAAATCCTTGCTGTTGGACTTAGTTTTTTCAATTTTTGTGCCAGTTCTTTCCCCTTCTGCTGGCACAGAATGAAAAACAAACTGAGCAGTAGGACTGGCACAGTGAGAACACCGACATTTAATCACATCTTCCATTTTTCTTTGAATGTACGTTTATAAATCAAAACAATTCTTTTTGACATTTGTTGTTCATGTTTTGAACAGATACATATCCTTTAGTTTTTTTTATGATCGCTGTAAACAAAGAACTTCTAATGAAAAAAACCTTCCAGAATTGCATTAATATTATGTTATATCAGTGCTGAGCACAGAGTGTGTTCACATGCGTTTGCTACAGGCAGTGTGCTGTGACTTTTCCAGCATTTACATGACAATACCATAAACAAGTTCAGCAGCCACAGTAAGGCCTGACCTCCCACTGAAGTGAATTTTATAGCATCTGTTCAAGTTAAGTTCAGCCAAAACAGTGGAGGCATGGAGTTTATATGCTAACATTGTGAGCCAAACCACTGTTATTCAAACCAGACCACAATACACAGTTGGGTTATGAGCACTGGAACGTAAACATAGTCTCATTCTCTGAAAGCTTGTTAGAAGCTGGCATTTCCTCTTTCTTCCCTCTCTGTCTTGGTGGTTGGCAGTTATTTCTCAGTATTTTAATACCTACCTACCGCAACCTTCATGCCTATTGCTCCAACAAAAATGAAGTGTACTACAAGGAGAAAATACTGGTTCCATCAAATAAATTTATGAAAACTCCTTTGAAATTTTTGAAGAGAGATGTGAATAGGAGGTGAGAGTTTCCCATCAAGTGTATAATTAGGCTGATGCCACCACCTTATCATTAAC
>JAQFJA010000001.1:28785039-28795390 GCA_029874485.1 Naso brachycentron
GAATGTTATCAATCACTTTGGCTAAACAAACAGCATATACATTAGTAAGATGTGCCTAAAATGTGTATTTTGTTATGGAAGCAGGTGTTGTGAGAACAAGGAGTGGTTGGAAATCATTAAAGTCACAGCATTTTTTCTGTAAGAATTCTGTCAATCTTCATAATCTTCCTCTTTGACCCTTTCAGATCCATCATAGCTTGAAAACATTTACTTTAACACTTTGCTGTAGTAAAGCTGTAAATTCATTTGCCTTGTCTGATCCGCGCATTTACTATTGGGAGTAAAAATTAAATGGGTTAATAATAAATCTTTTCTCTGTTTCTGAGACAAATTGCTTCCAGTCTTGTTTATATGGCCAAACATTATTGATTCATATGGTATTTTAAAAACTGAGGCACAGCAGAAAGTGGCTTAATATATACAATATTATGCACAGGCTAACAGAGACATATGGCTTTGGATTGAGGAGCTAGAGATTTCCAGGCTAACACATGCAGTTATCTCCAATGAGGACTCTGTGATGAGCACAGGCACGCAGCACTGGCCAGGTGGCTCTTTGGAAGGAGTGCCAAAAGATGAAACCACCTCAGTGTCAGCATTTTAATTTGATCTGCCATGTGCACATATGTCTTTAAAGTCTGTGGGGAGTCTCTTAGCCATTCATGTCCGTCGCCAACGGTCTGCAGTCGTACAGGTTAGCACTGCAGGCTAATCTGTAGTGAGTCGGTCCCAAAAGCCTGGGCCAAGTTGATGGCAGGATGAGTGATCTTCTCTCCTCTGATCCTGGCCCTCGGATGCCCACTGTGTGCCAACTATTCAGCTCCTTTGTAATAGGTGCCAACATGCCCAGACGGGGAGAGGAGGAGCAAAAAGAACCAAACTGGATTTGAGAAGCTGTGGTCCTTTACACATAGAAATTAGGCTGCAGCGACAGTCGCTCCGGGGGTTGCAAAATGTTTTTAGGGCGGCAGCCATGCTGTGACTTGGTTTTTAAAAAAGATCACACAAACCTCCAGAAGCTGCACAATGAGTGCAATGTATCACTACCTTATTGATGGAGATCAATTGATTATTAGAATGGGAATAGTGATATGCTAAAATGATAGGTGCTGTTTTAAGCTATGGTTTATTATATATTGCATACAATTTGCAGGGAAATATTACTGCATGCGAGCGCAGGTTTCTTCTAATTCATATTCAATTATTCTTTTCAATTTAGGCTCACTGTACTGACACACATTGCGATCCTCGTGCAGAGGTCTTCTGTTTGTTCCAAATATCAGACTGAAAACTAAGGGGGGCTGAGCGTTCACTGTGAGGGCCATGGCAGGATCTGCCTGAGGAGATCAGGTCAGCTGAGTCAGTGATCTTTTTTTAAATCTCTTCTTAAAACAATAAGAATACTTTCATCAAAGAGCCGCTGCTGATTATACTTGAATTTTAATTTTATTTGAATGTTACTTTGTGGAATTCCTTTAAAGAATTTTATGTCTTTTGTTTGAGTTCTTTTGAAATTATGTCTTAAAATGTGTGTTGTTAATCTTAATCTTACCTTTGCTTATGATTTTATGACCTGTTTAATGTTTAACTTTTGTTTTATTATCGCTGTCCGCGTAAAGTAATGTGTAATTTTGATTTTGAAAAGTGCTGTATAAATAAAGGTTTTATTATTTATGATTAGTCCGGTTATCCAGGATGAGTAAAGTGTGTTGTAAAAACAGATCCTCCAGCTGCTCTCAGCTCTGCTCCTTATATAAAGTAGCATCAATATTGAACACGGTGTCTGATGGTGAAAATCAACCTAAGGAATGCATCTTTTTCTTTCATCTAAAAATGTTTCAGTATAAAAGTCTCTGCACAGCAGTAAAGCCGACTGCATTTTCAGAGTGAGTCATGCCCGTTAAACTCAGCATCTCATGAATCCATTCAGTGTCAGAACAATTCCACCATTAGAGCTCTGTGAAGAGCCCTCGAGAGCGCTACATTGACGATGGTGTTCTCACTCCTCCTTTCTCCTCCACTCCACAGCCTGCCCACATTAACTCTACAGCCTATTCAGCAGTGATTAGAAAAGCCTCCTGGCTTCCAGAGTTTGCAATCATTTGACCATAATGAATTCCAATCACTACCTCCTCCTACCCTCTGCTCCCACTTGTACTTGACAAGTTATAAGGAGGAGAGTGCAGAATGGGGAGACGAAGAGCGCAAGGCAGTCAGAGAGAGAGAAGTGTTCAGCTAGAGAGCCTTGCACGGAGAATTAAGCCTGAAAATAGGACGTCTGAAAGTAAAGAGTAATATACAAAAAATACATCTATAGAGTAAAATCTATAAATGTATTTATCACAAAATAGCTGAGGACACTGTGAAGCAAATCTGCAGCTATAAACGGTTTTATAAGATGGTTCAGAGGCAAACACAATAATATGAAGAATATCTGCCGAACAGAGAGAAAGTGTTGAATGATGATGATGGGATGAGGTCATGAGCACTTTGAAGGGTCAACGATATGATTTCTCGCATTTAGAAAAATCCACAGTGACAAAAGGGACATTTGGAGGCATCAGATGCTGAGTGCTATAATTCACTAACTTGTTATCACCCAGTCACCTCGGTCTTATCACCTAAAAGCAAAAGGAGAAACAGCTATTATGCACAGGAACCAGGCCAGCCATATAATAGCATAAATGCCACATCTCCATTCTAGCCTGATTAAATCATAACAAAAGCGAAGACTTGTTTAATTATTTACTTATTAAATAATTCTGAAGATACTGAGAAGCATCTTTATCTATAGCATAAACTGAAAACTGTCATTTCTTTTTCGATGCCATGAATGTGAAGACGTAGGTCTTAATCTTTAAAATATCCAACATACAATTCGTCCACACTGACGACATTTTCAGCCGCTCTTTTTGCACCTATATCAAAATTTTTTGCTCTTGTTTTTCATGTGAAGAATGCTATTTTCACTTGTGTTTGGCAAAAGTGATTCTTTAAAAAAAAAAAACAGGAAGTGTGAATGTACTCCTGTCTGCTTGTTGTTCTCTACGGCTCTTTCATCACTGTGTCACAGTGATGATGCTGACAGTGCTGTGGTGATGACCTTTCCCCATTGCCATGCCAACATTCCCAGGTCCCTCTGGCCAGCAGTGTCCCTGTCACCTATAATCAGCACCACAGTCTGGCCACCAAGCTGCCTTCTGAGTCGGACCGGTCGAGACACAAAGAGACACAAAGTCCAGACGGTTGCAGAGGTTGTTTGTGAATACAAGCGAGCAGGCTGTGAAAACCCTTCATTTATCGGCTTTGTTGGTTCTTAAATAGATGTTTATGTAGAAAATATCTTAGTGTTGAAATTAACAAGGGATCTGATGCATGTAAATGATGGCAACTGCTGTTTTTCTACAATGGGGCGGGTTTTGATGGTGCTCAGTTGTAGATCTACACAAATGCATCCAGTCTTCAGCTTAACAGAACTGAGATAAGTAGGAAGTGCTAATCAAATATGAGTATGCATTAGAATTACTGCAGCGAGTTTTTTCTTTTTTTAGTGTACTGTGAGTCTGTCTTTTGGATCATTTTTAGACCAGTTCAGTTTGAATCTAACACAGCACCGCCTTAACTGGCATTTGTTGTTTAGTGCTGCGTCACACGATTTGTTCTGTCCAGATGCTTTGGTCAGTGCATGTTAATAACATCAAAAATGAACTGGGATCTTCCAAATCAACTTGCATCACAACTTAGACTGGCATGCCAAGCTAACAGAAGGCTGCAGTGGCCAGCCGTTGTCTTTGACTGAGCTGAACAAAGAACAAACAAATAATAACAAAGACATTACAGTCTTTTTTGCAGATGCTGACTTTAAAATGCACCAGTGACGTTGTTTGTACGTTCCAGTTTTTGTAGACAACACAAAACAAAAGCGTAAAGACCCCATGACATGAAAAAAACATTTTCCCAGTTTTAATCCTGTGTCCATGTGTTTGTTGTTCATGTATCTTTTGCTTTATGTTGAGAAAATCCTGTTTGTGTATTTTTACATCGAAATCTGTTTTTTTCTCTCATTGGAAAACATTTGTAATTTTCTGATGACTCATCCAGCTCTCGGGGGCGTTTCTAATTTTATTATCCCATGAAAATGTTTTCTTGATTTTTTCAAATAATATAGACACAAGTTTTCCCTTGGTGTGCATCAGCTCCATCACGGGGATGAATCCTACGTCTCTCCTTCACCAGCAGCACTGCCAGCTTCGGCAGTTAGTTCAAACAAATAGCTACAGCGTGCCTCCAAAAATGTTTCATCAATCCGTCAGCTGTCATCAGTGGTGTAAGCGGGGGTGGAGGGCAGGGGTAGCGTACATTCAGCCCTATTGGTGACTGTGAATGTCGGTCAATATCCACAAAACGTTCCTGCCTAGAGGCCTGTTTTTGTCGGACACACGTTGATATGCAGAACCAAATTACACTCTGCCTTCCATTTCATAGAACCTTCAATGTACTTGTTAACCAAGGCTGTCTTCATCACAGTAGAAAGTTACCCAAATAGTACTGTGTTTGATGTATCTATGTATCTACGCTGAAACGTGGTTACTAAGGCTGTCAAAAATGCTTTTAACGGCACAACTTTTTTTAAAGCGCAATTAACGCTGTGACATTTGAACCTCGGGCCACTCCGTAGTTTGGGAAAACAGAGAAGCAGCAGCAGCATAGTCTGCTGCTTCTCTCCAGATGTGACCACACAGACAGGTGTATGTGTGTGTGTGTGAGTTATTACGGTTACCGCGACGCTCCCATCCCCTGGATATTTCTGCAGTTGGATTTACATGATCCGGTCTGAGACATGAAACTTTTTTGTTTTTTGTCCGATGAATCAGTCGACGTCTAGTATTGACATCAGCCCCAAAGATCCCATATCCGTCGGGCCCTAGTAGGTACTATTAGTAAGATTAATTTGTGATACACATGCCCTAATATTGTTCCTTCTGAGAGACTTGTAAATGGTCATTTTATTGATCAGTTTATTCCGACAATAACCGATAACTGTTTGTCTCTTCATAGTTGCCATACAAACAGTTATGTATCACTGGTTAAATAATATTCCAAAAAATAAGGTGAGTCAAACTGGCAATACAAGAGGAAATGATTTCTTCTCATTACACAGGCTCATTTTACGTCTTGTCTGTTCTCAAATATAAGGCAAAAATGCCTTCATGTTTCATTTTTCTTTTTGAGTATCAACCGAAAAGGGTCCCAAACCTACAAAACATTGTAAAAACCATAATGTAACGATTTTTTTACACTCCTGCCTGCTGTCATTGGACCCCCGAAGAAAATTCTTCTCTTCAAACTTATCGCTAAGGTGTCAGAGAGGAAGTTGACAGAGTCAGATGGTTCACAGTGGCAGCAAGTTGCTGGGAGAAGCCCTAGGGGTAAATCATAGTGTGCACATTGTTTATTGATCAACTGTGACCTATCAGTTCATATATAAAACATACATTTGATGCACTCTGCAGTCTAGCAGGTTCTTAAATTGTCTCAAAGTTGCACCATTTGAGTAATATTTTGCCTTTTTCTCAATATGTGTGCTTAGGCTGCAATTCTGTTGGGTGCAGTAGTTTTGGCACAGCAAACTTCATCCATACAATATTAAAGGGAAGAAAGGAGGCCTGAGGAAATACAGAACAGGTGTTTGACAAAAGCAACAATCAGCTCAGCAAATACATCACGGACTGAAACTGCATCCACACCAGTCTGACCTGATGGATGTGGTTTCAAACAACCGAGACTGATTTTTTCTGTTTTTACCTGCCCCCATGTGACTCAATGACGTGGATTGATGTTCTGTCTCACAAAACATTTTCAGGCCACATGTAACTGCAAAAAAATTATTACTACTATTTGCTAATGAGTGGGGATGAGTGAACAGTTTCTGTAAACATGCTGTGACACATTACTTGTTCTTCGTTCTGTTTTCCTCCTGATTTTGTCTTTCATAAAGCCGAATATGCAATAAGAGTGTTTTAACTGACACGGCTTTTCATTTCTGTTGTCAGACTTTAATTGACGGTCTTACAAGATACCAGCTAACAATCAGAAATTATTAAGCTGCTGCACAGACACCCTCAATCAAATTGCTATATTATGCTAGTGCTGTTTGATAAGAGAAACAAAACAACATATTAACATGACAATGTCTTAATTGTGCTATTCAGTACACTGTATACTGATTTTTAAAACAAGAAATCACAGTAACTGACAAAAATTGGCTACTTCAAATAATATTTCACTGCAAAATTCTGTTTTATTAGTCAATTACTCACCCGTTGTTGTACGGAGCTGGGTAGGTGACATAAATTTTTTTTTTCAATGCACACACGCTTTCTATTTGCCACACCCGTTTTATAAAGTGCACATGGGTTTCAGTAACTTGCACACGCATTTTTTTAAAAACGCATGCACGATCTAGTAATTTGCACATGCTTTTTAATAAAGACGTTGGAACTGCTGTGAGCAGCAGTCCCATTGAAAAGTTGACAAGCTGACGGTCAAATCAGCATTTTGAAACATTCTTGTCTCAACTGCAAAGAGAAACTGGTATTTAAAGGGAGATCGTTCAAAATGTCAAACATTTCAGGATGGACACTGTCTGTTTGGTGTGGATGGAACAGTGAAAGAAAATCATTTCACCCCCAGATTTATTCACAGTGCAACATTCAAGGCACCAAAAAAGTAGCAGACTAGGAACATGTAGGACATAACAGTAGTAAGGAGGACAGCATAATAAGATGAAATTCTGCGTTGGCAGAGGCAGAAACGGAAGGAAATGGTAAATCAGGTCATACATGACAGAATGTAATGTAAAAAATATAAGTCATCACAAAGAAAAGTGAAAAGCTGGGGATGTAATGAGAGAGGAGGGTACTAATAGACAGAGAGGGAGAGAAAACAGCAGGGGTTGAAATGAGGGAGGTGGTACGAGTGTTAGCAAGGCAGCAGAAAGAGCTTTAACCTTTAGAAATATTGACAGAAATCTGCTGGCTGAGAAATGTTGCGCAATCGTAACAAAAGCCAGCCGAGCAGAAAAGAAGACTGGGGGGAGAAAAAAAAAAGCCTTGGAAACACTATCTGACTTTGCCTCTGACAGGTCATGTTTTCAATGAGCCAGTTCCAAAGGCAGTAACCACCAGAGGGTTGCAGGGAATTGACCAGAGTGCATTAGGACAAAAAACTACATCAACCTGAGCTTTATTAGACCTTCTCTTTCTTACCTCTCCTTCACCTTTTTCCCCAAATCATCATTTATAGTTTCACTTTCCTCCATTCCCTCTAACTGCCCTCTAACCTCCATCTTCAATTTTCTTCACCTTTTCCAACCTTGTACTTTGCCTTGCTTTGTCTGCTCATTTTATTTCCCTTTTAAAAGAACATTTCACCCAATTCAGGAACTATTCGGACAAGATAAGCTCTAGCCTTATGATGGTCACTAAAGCCCCATTCGGCTAGATTTACGTTCCCAAAGGGGTGTTAATGATAAAATGATATTTATTCTCCTCCACAGCTAGATTCATTCTTAAACCTTTTTGACCCAAAGTATATGACCTGCTATGCCCAACAGCCGAGCAAATGGTTTCACATTATTCTATCACAACAAACAGAACTCAAACTGTGGGAAGCTGAAACAGAGCTCTTCATGCACGAATAAAGACGATGGAAATTTTTCTTCAGGCTCCGTAAGCTTTCTGAGGGAGATTGAGCTGTAAGATTTTCAAGAGTACATACTGTGGTTCAACACTTGACAGTCCAATTACTGTCCCCAATTGTCATGCAACACTGAAACAATGTGTTAACCAAGACTACACAGCAATGTCCAGAGCCTCAGGGTCAGTCTTTTCCATTAAAGATGTTCGCTACCATTTTCTCCTTTTAAATACCAATTCCGATACAGAGTACCGATCTGATACCAGCGTATAATAACTACACAGTTATTACTACACATAGAATTAAACAGAAGTGCAACAAACGCAAAAACTAGAATCTCAGAAAATCTAATTCCTTACACATCGCTTTTTACTGGTGGGACTTTCCAGTATAAAATATTGCCAAATGTAGACATTTTGCCGGCTCTGTTGATTCTCTCCGTTCTTCTTCGCCTCTTAAAATAGTAGATGCCAGAGGCACCACAGTGCAACTTCCCGTGTCCTGTTTTAGAGCAGCAAAGAGGAACTAATTTCATTTATGTAACACCAGTCAGAGCTAAATGAGCTACCCAGAAAGTAGCTGGGTACCGTTTGCAGCTAATAAATTACATAGTATCGGATTGGTGCACCAACTGGCATACTGGCCATACCCATACCAGCCTTTTCGGCGGTATCAGAGGCATTTTCCAGTACTGGTTTTTGTATCGGATCTATCATCCATCCCAGCTCCTGTGGAGCTTGTTGACCCCTTACATGACCTGCTCTGATAGAAGTCCACAACCTCAAGGACAGGTCTGGTGGTTGCATTCAAGCATCTCATCCAGTGAGCTAAGAAAAGTAAGGTCCTGATTTTCAATTTCTGAATCATCTCTCTTTTAAGGCCAACTAAAAGTCTTTCTCCTTGACTTCCAAAACTTCAGATTTCACCTGCTCCTCTGAAATCACTCACCACTCACTCAAAAGATAGAAAGAAATCTGTGTTGTATTTGCAAATAACGCACGAGCACAGCAGATTTGTCTGGTTACTCCTAGACTGCATAGGCCTACTTAACATATAATTTCATTTCTCTAAAAGAACACACAATCCAACTCAGCTCAAACTTGAGGTTAATGTTTCTTTTTTTTAGCTATTAAAAAGAAAATAGGTTATTAATTGAAAATGAGTGGGGTATTTTGCACAATACACAGATGCACACTGAGTCGGGCATGCCTGTATCTCATGGTGCGAGTGGCAGCGGAGCGAATTTAGAGCGGGGTGGAGCAGGAGATGAGGCAGCGCTCCAGCTGATTAAAAAACCCGCTCCCCGTTCAGTTCAAAATCTTCACGCTTCACTCACTGCTCTGCTCGTATGCTCTGCATGCAAAACAAAGTGCTTTACATAAAAATGTAGCATTTACAATAAACATAACAGAACAAAAGCCCTACACCTTCAGCTTCACCACTGATTTGACCTTACTGCAGCACACAGCTGCAGAATATAATCATTGCACAAACATCAACAGTATTGCAGGCAAGGCCCTGAGGCAGGGCCAGGAGAGTCAACAAAATACATAATAAAAGGAAACCAAATCCTAACCATGAAAATTATTTACGCGAAACAAATTCAATTAGCCTCCTTACAGAAATCATCTGATTAAATTAGTGTTAATTGAAAAAATGTCATTTCCATCTACTGGCGTCTCCCTGCTGCAACAAATAAATATAGCAGCTGCAAGTGTGATTGTTTTGTAGTTCATAAGTGTGCATATGAGGAAAACGTAATTAAGAGATAAATACACAATGTGTTAGACTTGTCTTATGTTGTGTTTGTAGAATCTGTGTGCCTCGCTTCATGCTGACATACTCAGGAAAGTCAATCACTCCTGACTGAAAGGTGGGAAACTGTAACACTTTAAAAGATAAAAAGCCAGCCCTTAAGTAAAAACAAATTAATCAAGACTTTTAAATCAATAACACAGCCTTAAGCCATTTATGGATGCCTAGAACTGTAGGGAAAGAATACTGATATGCATTTTCAGCTACAAGGCAAAGGCTTGGAGCTTTAGGTGTTAGATCATTGTATTTCAATGATTAGCTAGATATGACCTGACTAAAGATCAGCTTTCCGAGAAAACATTTCCAGTATTAAGCATGGTATAATAAAAAATTATCAAATATATCCAAAATGACTGCATGATGGAAAATCCAGAGGAAAACTTTCAGTCTCACAGGAATCTCATACTGAAACCTGGAGAGACTTCAGTGCTCTATAGTTAGGTGTCCTTGCTTGCGTATTTGGCGTCTTCTTATTATATTCATGTTGACTTTAAAGTCACAGATATCAAACTCATATGCACAACATTATTGCTAAATAAACTACTTGCACAAAATCCTCTTATGTTCCCCAACTCCAGGCCTGTAACAGGCTGGAAGTACTGCACAGCCATAGCTTTCTCACTGGCGCTGTCTATGTAGCACCTATGAGTAATCAGCCTACGTTTATGACTAATGTCTCATCTATCCATTCATGCATGTAGCCATCCATCCATGTCTACTTAAATTCCTGGTAATAAAGAGACATATTTGCGTACACACACACACACACACACACACACACACACACACACACACACACACACACACACACACAAATATAAAAAAATATATAAACACA
>JAQFJA010000001.1:28801853-28812608 GCA_029874485.1 Naso brachycentron
TTTGAGTAATTATAGCCTAAAAAATATCAAAACTGGTTGTTGTGAATCACTTTTTTGTTGACACCCTGCAGCTGGCTCTGGATTGGGTGCTGCAGTTTGTTTCTTACTGATCAATGGCTGTTTTTTATTTTTAAGCTGCACAGGAGTGCCGTGAAAACAGCTGCTGTGAGGAAATGACTGTTTACTTTTTTAAAAATTACGAAGGGAAATTAAACCAATTACGAGATGCAGAATTTATGAATAAAAATAATTATAGTGCTGCTGTGTGTTTTAACTGTTCATTGCCAATGTGACCATGTGACCACACCCAACCCCAAATATCCCCTGTCCTGAATTTCACTCATTCTCATCTGGTCGCCCTACCTGCAACGTGTCCTGCATCGTAGCTCAAGCATGAGCTTGAAGGGTTAAAGTAACTCTGCAGCAGAGTGTTGTGCTATCGATGACTACATTGCTAGGGATGTCCATCACTGGGGCTAAGTAAGTCTCTTCTTTTCCCACACACACACTAGCCATTACCCTAAAGGCAGTTTCCCTAGAAACCACAGAGGAGAGAAGCATGTGGTTCACACGTGCACACACACACATATTCAAATATAGAGCCACAATCTTCCACATGATTGTAATCTTCAGGGTTGCATGACAGAGTCTGTCAGCTTGGGCAATACAGAAGCCCCACTAAAGGCAGTGGGGATGACAGGAGTGAGGGATATGAAGAAGAAGAGTCAGGTGGGGTGGCGGTTGTGGGTGGGGGGGACGCTGAATTATGCATGACAGCAGCCTCAGTCTGCCACTCTCACACAGATTTATTATGGGGGCTGGCCAGGTAATATAAGGACTGTCAAGGAAAACGCTAGCAAAACAGTGGAAATGGTATCAAATGAAAGGAGCATGTGTGTAGTGTGTGTGTGTGTGTGTAGTGTGTGTGTGTGTGAGTACTCCACCTGCTCCTGCCCTAGAGCAGCAGTGGAGAGGTGACCCTGCCATGGTAATAATGTGCTGAGGATTACAATTTGATTGAACCAAGCCACAAGGGTTGTTTCCTGCCCACTCTAATGACAGCTTGTTGCTGCTGGGACTGCAATACAAGGCCCACTTGACACATACACACACACACACACACACACACACTTAAGCACACACACCACTTCTCTCTCTTCTGCTCTTTTGCACTCTTTTTTTTTTTTGCTGTAGCTACTGCCGGCTACAGAGATGCAAAATAGAGAGAGGAGAGTGAGTTATGGGAGATTAGAGAGAAGACGAGGAGGAGATGAGACAGATGCGTGAGATGCGTTAAGCTAGCAGACACATTTAACGTGAAAAAGGGGAGATAGGTGAGTGACTGAGAAACGGATCATGGAGACAGAGAGAGAGCAGGAAAGGGAGAGCATTAGAGAGAGAAGTTTGAAAGTGGTTGTCCGGGCAGATAAGTGTCAGGAGAGCACTGTTGACATCAGAGCTACCTGCTGCTTGCCTTGTCTGCCTGTCTGCTTGCATTGATTCACTGCTTCACTGAGCCAACAACAGCTGACTGACTGAGTTCCTGTCATGCTAAAAAAAAAAAAGAAAAGTTCTTCCTCCGACACTGAGGATGAAACAGCTCAGATGCTTTAAGCTGTTGTGTTTCTCTGAAGTCTGTCTTCAAAAGATGAGCTCCAAAGCTAAAGAACAATCACCCGGCTGTGAGAGAGAACCACAAATTTTACCTCTTCCTTTTTAATCAGCGACATAATACAGTTTACGTCATTAACAGGCCCCCACCACTGTGAAATTGGTACACTCCATTTGAACATCGTTCCAAACATTCAAACAAGTGATTCATTGTAAACAGCTGTATGTGCTTTCAGTCATGCGATCATCAGATCCTCCCATCCCTATTCTGACCAAATTTTAGGGAGTAGACTCTCCATATTTAGCTATGACAAGCCAATCCCATTTCTGCATGATTTGAGCGCAGATGGATTAAAACTAGCATGTTCTCCATGTTGTCTGAACAAGAGCCCTGAAGATTATAATAATGTAAACTAGAGGTTACCACAGATGAATCTCACTTCCTTTTAGAGGAGGAACCAGTAGACTCAGGTAGTGGTGATGCTTGATGCCATCAGTTCAGCAGCACTGGAGTCTGCTACAGCCTCCTGGTTCCTGCTGTAATGGAAAAATAAGATTCATTATATACAGTAGATGGCCCCAAAACTCTGCGTCTTGTCACTGCAAATTAGCTGCTGTTGTAGCAAACACTTTGTCAATAATAAGACAAATGTCAAGGTGACAAAATCATCAAGGATAATTGTTTGTCAGTATATCAGGGTGCTGAGCAAAAGCCAGTCAACCAATTAGACAAACAATCAGACACACGGACAAACCGTCAGTCAGCTGGTGAAGAGAGAAGTGCTCAGGTCTTTCATTGCAACACAACATCCGGCTCGATCCTCTGATCTGTTGGCACACACACAAGGGTACACTCACATTTGGAAAAATGTACATTTCCTGTAATATAATATCACATTTATGGAATCATTTCTAAAAGTCACCAAAGGCCTCTGAATTAAATCCACACAAGGGCAGATGAAGAGCAAGAGCAGGAGGGATGTGGAGATGGAAGATGGAGTTCAGCCAGTTCACTCAACCCAAAATCTGTGTTTCTCAAACCTGAACTGTTACTTCAAACTCAGCAGCTTGTTGTTAGTCTGGAGGATTGGACTCTTTACAAAGGGCCTGTCGACTGGCCTGCTTTGACTGTGTGTTTTAAGCCAGACTACTTGTTCTTTTTTTGTTATCCAACCAATATTACATCATCTGGTGGGTTGTTGTAATACGTTTGAAAGGCCTGAAAAGCTGTTTGTCAGTTGGGCTGTGTTTGCAAACTAATCATTTTGTAATTACACGATAATGAAGAACTGTGTGTTGTGGTTATGATTTACTTGTTTTGGAGCTACAAATCAAAGCTTGTTATGTTGAGATTACAAAATCAGACAATGGCTGTTATGATTTTTGAACATTGTTTTTTTTTTTTTTTTTCCTCATGAAACCGTTTCAAGACCTCATGTTTAAATTAGTGCTGTGAAATTTTATAATGCAAATTATTTTTTACACCACTAATTTTTCTGACAGGTGATTAACGCGCGCACATTCTCTGGTTATGACCCTCGGCCTGCCCCGTAGTTTGGGAAAACAGGAAGCGATGCAGCAGTTATGTTGTGGATGGCAAGTTTTTTTTTAAATGGCAAGTTCAGCTTCAAAGCCCCACCAGATGTTTCTCTCCACAAGACCAAAGTTATTTGTATTTACTGTCAATTTTTAATTGAGTTACCATCGGAGTACGTCGAGTCCCAAATACCACTTGCTGGCAAAGCATACAGCTGATGCAGAGAGCCAGCATGTCCACAGTACCTGTTGTCAGCCTGAGGGCATCACAACGCCTCAAGCAAAGTGCTTGTCAGATTGTCAGACAGCATCTGAAACAACCTCCCAGAACACACCTCAGAATCAGTGATGGGGTTGCTGTCCAAGCAGCAAGTACGCCAACTTCAGGTAACCATACATCCATTCATTTCCTGCTGCTGATCTGTAATTTTTAATTTTTCTAACCCTTCTACACTCATGAGCACCCATTCTGAGCCTGAAAACAGCTGGAGAGTCTTTCAGCAGTATAATTAGTGGGACAGTGGTACACAGAACGTGTTTTCCTCCCACTGGCCTCAAAGGTTTTCTGTCCGTATTGATTTAAACTTAAAAGGTTATGTCACAGTGTTACAATCCTCGCCCCTAAAATTAGAACAAGCACCAATTATTTTCCCAAATCCCTCTTAAATGCTCTTAATCTCTTTTGTTACACAAACTGTCTGCAGTGTTTTTCCCATTTTCACGTGTTGACTCATTCACTGAAAATAAGCTTTAATCCGTCTCTTGTGGCAGGGTTTTTCCTGAAAGCTCAGAGAAATGAGAACATAAGAGTAAGAAAGTACTTCAAAAACCACTCGTCATTAATGGAACGAAATCTGCTAAAACTGTTTCCGTTTGCCAAGACGTTTCTGATCTGTCATTTTTTATTTAGAGAGGAGATTAGAGCTGCGTGCTTAATTTCCAAAAAGCAACTTGTAGTCACAGAAATCTCATTATGCAAACAATGAGCACACAGTGCCGGGGTTTTGTTTGGAAAAACAGGTTTTCGGTTGACCACTTGGTCCCTAAATAAAAATAAAAATAAAAATAAAAAATATGTCTAAAAGGTGTTTTTAAAAAAAAACAACAATAACAAATAAAACACATACGCAAACTTGCTTCTCTCCTACTTTATGCTCCTCCTGTCCCTGCCTGAACTCTTCATATTTTCCCAGCCGTGGTTGTAGGGTTCTCTTTCTTATACCACTCCCTGCCAGCATTGTCCGAAAGTCCGTAATGGTGTTTGGTGGTTTAAAACTATTGGAAACTTTGCTGATTAGGACTCCTATCATCTACTACTATTTGGAGCAGCCTTAATATTGAGCAGTAAGATGTCTTTCAGTGGAAAAGTACAAAGTCCTGTGCTTCCTGTGTCAGTAACTATAATGGGAATAAAAACCGAAGGTGTCAGATGTAAATGTACACATGAAAAAACAACCATGAGATGAAAATGAAAAACTAAACAAAGGAGAGCAGAAGTCTGGCACTGAGGAGGGGGTGAGGAAAAACAAAAAATGAATGCAGAAGGACTGCCAAGCAGCGTCGCAGAGAACTGACACTCATGATTGGGTCCATACCAAAGAGGCAAATAAAAGAAGCCCCCTAAGCCCTTGTAATCAGTAAAGGAACAGACAAGGCTGGGCTGGTTTTTCCTCCTTAAGCCTTGGTGGAGTTTGGGGTCCAACACTAGTCTTTCAGAAAGCCCTGCCAAATGGCAGCACACATCAAAGTCTTTAGCTGTTAGCCTCCTTGCCTACTCACGTCAATGTCCCAGGGATTAGCATTAGCATAATTGAGGTTTATGTACAGATGCTTAGTGCAAGGGCTTGATGGATCACTATTCTGGAATGGGAATGTGTTGTGTAATGTGGATTTTGCATCCATTCTGCTTAAGACTATGAACACCACCCCCGTAGACTATTACACCATGTAGAGTACGTGTGTATATGCACATGAACTACCCTCACACTCACACTATTCTCATGCATAACAACACACACACACACACACACACACACACACACAAAAGACATTTTCTGTCTGAAGTTAGATTCTGAGGAAGCAGAAGAAAAACAGTAATGTGGTTAGCAGACCGGGCATTGTGAAAATAACTGCCCATGCTCTGAAAAACCAGTGGAACCAATCTGTACCTTCGTTATAGCTGATACACGTCAACTTTTCATATCTCAGTGCAACACATTTCTAACTTAATTCACGTTTGTAAGAAAAACTGCTTTCTTCAACACTGTACACGACAAAGCCCTTTTTCTGTGTGACGTTACACTGCAGGATAGTTTGATTTCTTTGGTCTGGACAAGACATGTGCTGGTATCAAATTTACAATTTGTTGCCAAAAATGTCACAGTAAATTTATTTCTCTGATTGCAGGGAATTTTGCAATTTGTGGCCAAAAATGTCACAGTAAATTTGCAGGGAATATTCTCCTTGTCACTAACTAAAATACTTGCTCTCTGTCACTGAACGATACAGCTCAGCACCCATGAACTAGCTGTAGTTTAGTGGGTCAACTTGCCAGGGTTAACACAGCATGTTGCGGCCGCAGTAGAGCTCTTGACATAGGGCAAGGTTCGCTGATCCTGTTGTGTCTTGGTCTAGATAAAAGTAACTCGCTTCTGGTTAATCAAAATAATGTCTGGATTAGGGCCGAACCAATATCTCGGTTTGCCTTTATTATGGCTGATATTGGCCTTTTACAGATATATCGCATCAACGTATATGTTCTCTGATAAGTGAAAAATGCTTGAACCAGTAATTTGAAACGGCGTAATCATGTAGTTTGTCCAGTAGAGGGTGGTCCATTGTTTAATTGGTAATTAGTGAAGTGTTTACTGTTTAGTGCACTGATGTTTGGAATAAAGTTTGTTAGATATCCTGCCTCCATTACATATCTTTGTCACACGTTTTTGATAGCCACATTCAAAATATTATCAGCCGATATATCATGTCTCAGAATTTTCTTGCTCTCTGATATCAGTACGGATGTTATGAGAAGTTGTTGGTAGTTGCCTTTTTGTTTATCCGTTTTGTATTATATCTTACATTCAGCTTCATGTAGTACCCACTTATTCGTTCTGGATTAAATCAAACAGTTCTCATCAAAGGCAAAATAACCAGTCCAACATAATCCAAATGAGCTAGTACAGGATTCAAACAATGTTTCAGAAACCCATATATGTTCCCATGGCCCGGTACCATTTCCTCTCTGTATCCATTAAAAAGAAAGTTATAGACTTGACTTTTCATCCAACCAGAAACCACAGCAGTGACCCCGCTGTGTCTTTTTTTTCTGGCCCATGAAACACGGGGTAATGGAGCTGCAGCCCCCTTTATGGAGGCACTGCAAAGCCCCCAGCTGACCTCGCTATTTAGCTTCTGCTGGTTGGATTCAAGTCAAAGGAGAAAGACAATGAAAGTGTGTGGTTTTTTGGGTGGTGTGCATGTGTATAGAAGTTTGCATCTGTTTTAATGGAAGCATCTCAGGTTGAATATAATTGACTGACATTTCCTCCATTAATCTTGAATTATATTTTTAACTGATAGTCAAATTTACACCGGTATAGACCAGATGGCAGCATGATTTGCAGGTCTGGGTATTGATATTCAATATGGGTAACACATTGACTGAAATGACCCAAATCCAAGTAGCATCAAAGCTTCTCCAGTCAGATGATACCTAAATTCCATCATTTTTGCACCCACATTTAGAAGAAACAACATTTTTTGTATTGTTTTGTTGTTTTTTCTGACAGACAAACAAAGCAAACTATCTAAAAACCCACATTTTTTTCTGAAATGGAGAATAAAACAGCTAAGAGAAGAGTAAACATTGGACAGGGATCCAAATGAATGCTTAAGTTTCTCTGTGTCAGTTGCATATATAAGCAGGCAATGATTTGCTAACATATTAGTCAGAACAGCTTGACAAGTGAAATATGGTGGCTGTGTATCTGTCAGCTTGGTTTGAGGTTTTTCATCCTCCAACTGGCCAAAACATGATCAATTCCGCTCTAGCAGGCTCAGTCGATACTCCCAGTCCTCCCTCCACACAGAGTTCCCACATCAGGCTGCTTGGAGTTTCATCCACAGGTGGTGTTGATGAGATTGCTGAAGTCTGGTGATGGAGGTGCCCATATGAGTAATGATGTTGTCGATGTTGCTGTAATTGCTCAGGATGTTGCAGAGGTTGCAGTCAATATGGGAAACGTGCGCTCCAGGAAATCAGAGAACATGTGCCTGAGTAGTGGTTTCATTTGTTAGTTCTAATTGTAAATGTGTTTTACTCTCATACATTATAAACAGTCTCCTCCTATATAAATAGTCTTTACTCCTATGAGTCAAAATGAAGGTTGAATAAATAAATTCTCACTTTATTTATGCCTCACCAATATCTCATCACACCTGGATGCAACTTATGAAGGAGAAAAAGAAAAAAAGTGAATGCAGATCTCATATAAACATAAGCAAGTATTTCTTACATATTGCACTTAAATTTTCCACAATCATGCACTTGCTTGTGGACATGTGTCAGAGTGCACATCTATGTTAATCCATGAATCATGCTTTAGGAAGCCAGAGAGTGAGAGAGACGGAGAGACACACCAGAGAAAGAGGGTGAAACTGAAGATCAATGTGTTTTGCCTGAACAGCATGTTTGAGCGTGGGAAGTTTGGAAAAACTTCTCTTGGGCCTCACAGCTCAAAGCCGTTGTGTGTGTGCATGTGTGTGTGCGCGTGCTAACGCTAAGGCATTTGTCAGTCTTATCGCCTTTCTCGGCTCTCCGTGGTGGTGCTGGTGGAGAGTAATTGAGTGCTTAGAGTTATAGATGAACTAATTAGTGGGCGCATTGAAAGCTCAGCTCATTAGTGGGAGGGAGAGAGCCCTGCGCCTCCACGGCTCTGAGGGCTCTCTTTCATATCCAGCCTCAGCATTGGGAGAACGCTGCTCCATACAACTTGATTAAAGTAGCTGCAGGGACACGAGGACGAGGTGGCTGTGTACTGAAAGTAGAGAGAAAAGTTGCATAATAAAGTGTATGAACAAACATAGAATGCATAGATTAACTCAGCGTGCAAATACAAATGACATACTGCAAGTCAAGCACAAGAAGAGGTGGGTGGGTGGCTTTCACAGCACATGCCCAAGTTTGTATAGTTTTTACAAAGTAAAATTACTTTCACTGTCAATTACTCTGCCGTTAAATTTCTCAATTATTTGCTAAGGGAAATGTCAGAAAATAGAGAAAACACCTCTGAGAATATACAGAGTCCAAGATGACATCTGTCACAGACTAATAATCAAAGATATTCAGCTGCACATAAGACTAAGAAAAGCAAAAAGTCTACTGTGGAGAAGCTTGCATGATATTTTTGTATTTCTGATTGAAAAATAACTTAAATGATTAATCAGTTACCAAAAATAGTTGCTCTTTTTGTTTGTTTGTTTATTACAGCTCTCCAGGTTTTTTTTTAAAGTTTTTTTCCATGTCCTGCTAAGATCTGAGAGTAAAGTTTAATGATTTATGAGAGTCACAGATGCAGAAACTTGATTCTCTACAGTGAATTGGTGGCATCCTCACCTCCCACTGCTGGACGCATGTTGTGGAGGTAAATGACTTTTGGGTTTTCTCTTGGTTGAACTTTGAACACAAAGCCACACTAGCTCATTTAATGTGAAAGCACCAAACACCAAATTAATGGCTGAATATGAATTTTATTTGTTGATCTTATTTTAAAAATACTTGGGGTGCTCGGTAGCTCAGTCAGTAGAGCAGGTGCCCCATATACAGAGGCTGTGTCCTCGCCACAGTGGACCCGGGTTCGATTCCACCTGTGGCCCTTTGCTGTATGTCATTCTCTCTCCTGTTTCCTGTCCACTCTTCAACTGTCCTGTCCTGGAAATAAAGGTACAAAAAGCCCCCAAAAAATATCTTAAAAAAAAAAAAAAATACTGAGTGCCCAAAATGAAATGTGTAATGATTTAGTTGAGTAGAACCAACTTATTTCATGGAGGAGGTAATTCTGTTTATTTGCAGGCTTGCTCAGGCACTGCACACACAACAGTGTCAACTCATATGCATGTTAAAGGGAAAATCCACCACTTTTCATGTGAATGTCCAATCAATGTTGATGGTAATTGTAGTCAGTTGAAGCAATGAATTCCTTAGTTGGTGCAATATTGACAGAGAAAGCTGAGTTTTCTGAGTCGTCCTGCTCACACAGCCGTTCTTGCAGTGCCTACATGTACCAGGGTGCATTGCATCACAAAAAACAGCACTTGCTGAGTCTCCTTGTTATACTGTATATTGTATTGAAACATTTCTTTTATTTAATATTATGTAGTTTTCAATAACGAGGGGATTTTGGTCCGTTAAAGCCAGAGAATCCTCTCAAAACAAGCATGGCGCTGGCTGGAGTGCGAAGGGAAAAGGCAAGGAGTGAAAAGTTTGTAGGTCTTCCTGGGACCAGTGACGTCACTGGTTCCAGGAAGAGCAAGAGATTTCGAAGCTGCATCCTGGAGACACAGAGAACATTGAAAATAAATATTGTTGGGTTTCACATTGTATCCCTAATTCAGATAGACAGAGATAAGGTTGAAAATCAGCAGAGTTGCCCTTTAAAGGTATCACGGCTTCACATTTTAGTAGTCACGACTGCTCCTAAAATTGCAAGAGAAATATCATATCTTTTTTCAACCGAAAACAATGATCGGTTCTCATCAAATAGGTCAAATAAATCAGTAGAGGGATAGCTAATGTAGGTGGGTGACACAACAATATCTAAATAACTAATAAATAATTTTTTTCTCGTTTTTTTTTTTTTTTTAAATCAGTAGTCATACAAAAAGTCATTCGGCATCATTAGGGTTTTACAGCACGGCAGGCACTCTCTCTCATCTCTCTCTCATGCTCGACTTTGTGCAGACTGAGCACAGCCTTATCAACACAGCGAAGACACACAGCAAGGTGAAGAAGACTGCCAACTGCTTCAGGCGGATGCCAGCACAAGCAACCCGACCACATCCTCCTCGGCGAGGATTGATGGACTGCAGTCTGTCTGCTCTAAAAGTCTTTCTGTGTGAAGAATTAAAACAGGTTGGTTGTTAACATGCACAAGCCACAGCTATGCGCACAGAATTCAAAGTGAAAGAATTTCTCAAACAGCTGCTCCAATCTAACACAGTCACAACACCTTTCTTTGACTCCAACTGCATCCTCAGGCCGACATTTCATCCCTTGCTGGGAAACGTGTCCTTTGGCCTCTGGGAGGCAGAAGCCAAAGCCCTGGTACCACAATCAATCTCAGCTCTGTGTACACAAACACAAGTTTCTCATCAATATTTATTACATTATTATCTCACATAAACCCAAGTTTAAGAGCATCAAGTATGAAACAGTAAAAAATAAAGTTTAACTGTTGAAAAGCTGAGTTCACCTCCAACATATTCAGTGGTGCTCTGTTTGTCGGCCCACAAAGCTTTTATCATTCAAAAAGCATATCCAGAATCTGTAGCAGATCATCTGTAATATTATAGCACACTTATGCTTTTGATGTAAACTGAATTGGAAAGCAT
>JAQFJA010000001.1:28946084-28956313 GCA_029874485.1 Naso brachycentron
GTGTGTGGGATGTGTATATATATATATATATATATATATATATATATGTATATGTATATGTATATGTATATACACCACCGACCTACCTCCTAAGCCAGAACTGCACATGCTCAGTGTTGACGTCGTATACACGTCGTAGTACCTTCAACCAATGCAGGAAATAGTGGGGGCAGTTTGGACAATACTTAAAGTTATGCCGGGTTCAGACTACAAGACATTTTTGTCTGTTAAAATGTTCACTGTGTCAGATTAGGCCATTAAAGAATCATAAACTCTTGTCGTGTCGTGGCTCAGAGATGTGACAGACTACACGTTGCTCACCGATCAATCATCGTTTGCAGTTCAAAATGTGCGTGACATCACCAGCAAGAAAGCGCTCGCCACTGACTTCTGTTACTAATGACAAGTTGTGGGAGGTAAACAAAAAATCAAACATGCTAGTCTCTCTGTCCTGAGGCTGTGAAGCGTCCTAGATGTGGCATCAGTTGTCATCCATTGTGACACACCACACGAGATGAAACGATCAGCTGTCGCGCCCGATGCTCATTGATTGTTTCCATGCCTATCCGATGCTCTACGTCTTCCCAGTCGGGCTGTTATCAGGCTGGTATCGTGTAGTCTGCCCTCGACATAAGACTGGAGCGAGACACGGCCAAAGAAGAAGAGAAGAGGAGCGAGATACGAAGAACTCAAGGGAATAAAACTCTCCATCCTCATGTGGTGATGTATTTAAAGACCTCAAAGACCACCGCCATCTATAATGCTGCTGCCTCCCCTTTTTTCTTCTTCAAGAGGTACATGATAACAATGTCCTCCATTTCTGCCATGTTTGAAAGTTTTGACTTGGAACTGTCATCTCATGGATGTATAAAATCAATGACAATGCCAAGGAATGATGCCTGGGAGTATGAGTGTACTGACAATTGCATTGGGCGTGTTTACCTACGTACGTACAGTGCGTATAAAAGAGTCTCACATGACAACTGGGACTTCTAACAACAACAAACCACAGCACCCCTAGTGGCATATATCTGCTTTAGGTGCACTGCCATTGCAGTGCATCTGAATGATTGGTCTACTGCAATGCACAGTGATGACTTATGGTTTGGACAGTCAGCTCGTTGACTATTCTGTAAACGGCAAAATATATATACCTATCATTGTCTGTCTCCAGGTTGTATTGCTGTATGTGACACACAACTCCACCCTAAACAGGCGAAAATGTTAACATGTCTCACACACACACACCCACACTTACACCCTGTGCATTTAAACATAGTTTTTTTCACCCTCCATTTTTTAAGACCTCTCTAAAAAGCTCACATTTGAGCACACAGTTTCCTCACTATTGGAAACACACGCTTGATAGAGTCAAAAGGAGAAGTCAAAACAGGCCGCAGATGTATTTGGTTCTGGTGTGGTTAATGAAAGCTCTGGGGTAACGGTTTGAGGCAGCATCTAATTCAGTCCACATTCAGTTAGAGGGAAGCCACAATGCTTGTGGGTGGTCCGGGGCCTGTCAGCACTGCCATTTTGTCTTCTGATGTCACATGTTTAGATTTAAGGCTCAATTTGCTCTCCTTTTCCTATCCTGCACCAACTAAATGTGCTCAAAAGAAAAGGATAAGTGAAAGGAATCCACAGGCAGAGAGGGGAAGTCCAAAAGTGACTATTCTTTTCAGGAATATAAAACAGATGAGTAGACTCAGGCTTTCAGGATGTTTGTGCTTTAGGCCCCTGTACAGATAGAAGTGTTGCCTAAAAGCTGTGAGAATACTTTTCCATTTCTACAAGAAAAATAACACAAACAGAGAAATGAGGCGAGGCAACAGCCTACAGCTCTTTCAGTGCATTGACAAAAAAAGTAATTTGATTCACCCCTGAGAAATTCAATAAGGCGCGGAGATCTCAATCTAAAATCCCTCAGCCTCACTATTCCATCAAACACATCGACGTGATTTCATATCTCCAAACCTAAACCTCTGCGAGCTCCTGATGAAGAGTAATCCATCTTGATCAAAAAACAATATGATGAACAATACCTCTAATGTATTGATGTTGACAACTTAGCCATAAGATTGTCATTGTGGGTTTGTGGGCGAGCAGCACAGCAAAAACAATGTGCTATCAATGCAGTCTATGAGGCACCGTTTGCAAAACGACGGAAACCAATACATCAGAATGTTGCAGGTGTGTACTTTTAGCTTGCAGACACACACATTCACACACACCTCCACTGCTCTATTTAACACATCTGAAATAGTGTCTCATCTTGCACGCAGATGCACATTTACACACCCACAGGCGTGCATGCACACAGTCAAACACACAGACTTTCCATCCCACTTTTGTTCTTCGTGTTGGTTGCGGAGTATTATAGGTCATGGTTATGCAATTGTATAGAGGTAGCCTATTTTCTTTCACTTCTTGCTTTCTCTCTGTCTATATATATACTTTCTTTCTCTCTGACTTCTGTTTAAATTATTGCAAAAAAAGCCTATAACACTCTACAGCTGCAAAATAACTAAGAGAAAATTACTTGGCAATTATTTTGATCCTTTTATTCATTTAGGTAATAATTTATGAATGAATACTTGCTGGTTACTGTTTGTTATTTTTTCTTATATTTAAATTTCTTGTGTTAAACTTAAAGCTGCAGTTGGTAACTTTGTGGTAAAACAATAACTTTGTAAGTTCTATTTGGAAAAAATGTCAAAACACTCATAGACAGCTGTTAGTAAGTGACATAATCTGAGAGTATGGCGAGATCTCTCTGTATTCAGGATTGGTAAAAATAACATCGCTCCCGTTCTCTTTGTCCAAACAGTGACACTCTCTGTCCTGATTGGCCAGTCTACGCTGCACTTCTTAGCAACAGGTGACATCAGTTCAAGCTGATTAGCTGTTCGTGTCTTACGCTCTGACTCGCCTCTGCAACAACAGAGTGTCTGCAAGCAACACCTTCAGTCGGCTCGAGCTCGATCTGAGACGGGCCAGTTTACTCTGCTGCAACTTTCGTCTCAGTTCAAACTGGACTTTAAAGAGAGAGCGACAACAAACGAAATAAAATGAGAGCCGGAGCAAAAACAGGGAGAGGAGGTGCAGTGGCGTTGCTTCTCAACGAGTCTCAAGCTACAGCTAATGCTAGCTTGTTAGCTCAACAAAAGTTACCAACTCCAGCTTTAAGTTCAGACAAACTAATCAATTTGAAAATGTTTGTTTGGTCTTTGGTAAATTTTCTATTTTTACTATTTCTGACTGTTTTTGGACTTAATAGATTACTTAATTTGAGAAAATAATCAATAGTGAAGGCAATCATCAGCAGTTTCTTCATAATTCATTAAATAAAAAAATACTCAGCTGATTAGAACACTTGCATTGTTTTGGTGGATCTTTGGACTTGTCAGTACAAACAGTTAATGCTGCAGATTAACTGGTTTCTGACGAACACATTGTCACAACATACAGCTGCTGACTGTCCGTTACATTGTGATTGATGTGTGGATGTTTTTGTGAAGTATTCATGCTGTTTAGCATCTTTTGCTTGCAGCTCTGCCGTGTGGTCGACAGTGGCTTCCAACCACGTCAGCCAGACAAGAAGAGCACATCTGCTGTCTGCACACTTCAAGACCACACACACATGCATGCAAACACACACACATATACATGAAGACACATCTGACACGAAAAACATAAATATGTTAACCAGTAAGAATTTAAGTGTCAGTTCCCACGTTTATATATGAGTGTAAACCAACTTATGTCTCTCCAACCACGTGTGTGTGTGTGTGTGTGTGTGTGGGAAAGCGTTTTGACACTTTGCACAAACTGCAGCACTTAGCAGTGGGAAGATAAGACAAAACTCATGCGCTTCCATTTTCACTTATCAGTTAGATTATCTGAGCAACTCTGACCGTGTTTTACATGCGCAGATAACAGATAAGTTCCGTTTAAGTCAAAGGAGGGCAAACATGAGGACAACATCTGTGAAGGAAAACGTGCTCATAAAAACAATAACAACAAGGGAGACAAAATGTGTTGCTCCTCCCGCTCAGTCTGGTCATCATTGATAAATTTTTACAATGGAAAGGAAGAATGTTTGTTTTGGAAAATAGAATATATATAAGCCGAAACTATTTCTAGATAGACATGCAAATGTACTGACTTAACTATGAGATAATCTGTTGTTGTTCAAAGTGTTTCTGCACTCGGCTGTCAATAATCACGACAGCACACAAATTAACAGGAAAGTAGTTGTGTTTTTTTGTTCAGGTTTTGCTCATCTTGTTTGTGTAGGAGGAGTTTGTTTGGAAGAACAAAAAAGACTCAACTTTTCCCCAATTTTCAACTAGCTCCAGTTATGTTCATCTGATTTCGGTAGGGGAGTCAATTTGCATCCTGCTTCTGTCTTTATTGAGAGGAGAGAGAAAAAGAATCGTCTCAACCGTTGCCATGACAACCCACCATACCCAATAACCCGTGGAAAAAATGTGTGTAGCCGTCACACACACAGCAGCACTCTGTCGGCCGTGGTTTAAGGGCAAAGGCGGATCTTGTTTACAGCGCAGAGACGCGCTCATACACACACGCACACATGCAGTCACACAGTGCACGGAAACAATCTATCCACTTCACTACAAAAAACCCTTCAAGCAGCTCTGGCAGCACATCCTGTGTAGATGTGAGCCACCAGAAAATACAGTAACCCACAACTATATGCGGTGTTACAGTTTCTACGTCAGATATCCGGACTGAAACGAGCTCTTTAACAGAAGAAAAGAAAGAAAAGAAAAATTAAAAGCACTTTGTTTAACATTTGCTTAAAAGCTATTTTATGCTTTTCAGAGGAGGATATAAAGTGCAGACTGCTCCTTTAAATGATTCCAGGAGCTCACTGTTTGAAGTGTAAATGGTTTAAGTGCAGCACTCGGGGTTTACAGAGGCTGCTACTTGTGGCTTTTGGGTTTGCGGGCTTTTGTATAAGATATAACGGTTCAGTTTCCTTGTCAGTATATTTAGGCCATGTAAGCCACTACTGGGACTGTGAGACAACAGACTAATGGGAACAAAAAGATGAGCCTCAGCGTCATCATGTCTTGCTTTCATTTTGTATTACATTATATATGCATGAAAAAAAAAAATCTTTTTTTGACGGGGCTGAATATTTTGTTGCATTCAGCAGTGCTGGGATGGAAGTGGTTACATGTAAAGGAGTTATGTCATTAAATTACAAAATAAATGCCAATTATCAGTTAAAGTCACTGACAAATATTGAATTTAATTATGGTTACTAAATAAAATTTTAGTGATTATAAAAGGGGTTGCATCTGAATATGTTCTCTCAGGTCAAGTGCTCATATTTACACTTTAACATTTATTCAGTTGCTTTTCATCTTTTGCTCTGACACCGTTTCCTGTAGCGCAGGCCAGGTAGCTGCTGGGACATACTTAAGTAAAAAAAAAACATCAAGCCTACAAGTGTGTCAACATCCAGACAGACTCCATTAATTTGACATTATGTCCTCAAATTTGGAGCGTGGTTTTTGATTGGTTCTCTTCTTGTTTAAATAGCGCTGCCTCATGTCTGCCAATTAAATTAATGAACACTACATGATTAGGCAAATTCAGCCTGCTCTGTCTGCAACTAGCCGATCACATAGAGAAGGCTGGCCATGTCGTCAGACAAAAATGGCCTTCAGTGCTACAATTTCAACATTTTCCTTATTAAACTGGAAAAAGGACTCATTCCATAACATAAAATTATGGTGAAACTTGTTTACAAATAGTATAAAGGCTTACAATAACAAAATGTTGTTATCAAACTAAAGGAATCAAAACAGTTACATAACTTATTACATTTCTAACAGGGTAAGTAATCTGTAATCTATCTGTAGTCTGTAATATATCTGTAGTCTGTAATATATCTGTATATATTAAGGCTGGGTGATGTGGCAAAAATATCACATGCCAATTTTTCCTGATTTTCTTTCACAATCTCGATTTTATCACGATTTTTTAGTTTTTCATATTGGTAAAGGGTATTTTAGAAGTTACAGCAAATGCAGGGCAACAGTTTTGTTTACAGCGTGTGGTGGGCTTATGTTTGGTTACTGGTTCTTCAAAATGATTTTGTTTTGATTTATGAATTATTAAACTCTAAGAATTACATGCATAGTACACATGTTTTGTACACTAACTGCAGGCTCTGCAAAAGTAAAAAATATGGAAAATATTAAACTTCTCCAGTGGATTTGCATGACGATGTATTGCGACGGCCAACCAGTGCTGACATTCTCCCACGTCACGACATGCGGACGTTGAATCAGGCATGGCGGTCAACACAACTACTGTTATGTGTGAATACCCAGAGCTGTACAACACGAACTTATGCACCACGGGATGATGTTACGAACACAGACAAGTCGTCATTAAGCTTTTCAACATTTCTGTGACTTCCACAGCTGATACGGAACAGAAATAATGATAACATCGGCCAAAGTAAATGACAGAAAATGGCAGGTCCACCTTCCTCTAACGCTACTAGCTAATGCTTACAGCTCAACTGTGGCTTTGTGTTTGATTCCTGGAGCTGTGTGACACAACTTCTAAGACCACTCAATGATTTTATGAACCTAGACACTATGTCGTAAAGTTTTCCAACATGTCTAGGACCTCCACAACTGATATAGTGCAGCATAAATGACTATATCTGTCATAGTTAATGACAGAAAATGGCAAGTCTCCCTGTCCTCTGAACTGACTAATATAAACAGACTAACTCCGACTCGTCCATGATGCTTTTGTTTTGTTTTACAAGACTAATGTTACGTCACGACAGTGGAGTGAAAAGGCACTACATGTTTGCTGTGATTGGTTAACCTTCATGTATCTAGGGGAGAAACGAAGTAGCAAATAGTGTGATTTGGTTGTGTGTCTGAGCTTAGAACTGCAATAGATAGAATGTGCACTGACACACGATGCATATATCATATCGCACACACTGAATATATATCATGCTTTTGTTTCTTTGCTGCCTGATGTGGTTGTAATAATTCCATGAATATCTTGTGTTGAGAGAGACAGCAGGCTGCGAACCTGCTTTTCCTGCTGAATGGTTCTTTCTTATTTTTCTCTTTCACATTCTGTAATTAGTACAGATCTTTTTATTTGTGCAATTTGAGGATCGGAATTTCTGAGCATTTTTTGCACTTGGGTTGTGCACCTCTTATGTTCTTTGTCTATACTGTGTGCGATTTATTGAGTATATGTGACTTTACCTGCTACCAAATGTACCTACAGATACAAATAAAATCACTGAACTTGAACCTGAACTTACTGGCAATAATGGATTTCCTGTTCAATACTTATTTACATAAATGCTGATCAAATATGTCCCTTTACTCCCTTACACATTGAAGTAACAGGTGTAGCCTTCTAAATGTTGCCACGCCTTCTTCAAGACCTACTTGGTGAAAATAGCCTCTGTATATGTAACAGATCTGATCAGCTGGAGAGAAGAAAAACAGTCAACTAATTGCTTTATGTTTGACAGTAAACAGTGGCCTTTCTTACACTGTGTTTCTATTTATGGAACATTCATGTCATCTCCAGGCGAATGAAGACAGTCAATCGAGTTGCAGAGGTAAACAGTGATTATTGTTGTTGTGTGTGTGGTCGTCCATGCTTGTTGATGTCAGGACACATCAGCATGATCAATCATAAACATCATCACTGCTGGTAACCCCTGAAAGTACCTAGAACTCCTATTGAGTAGAGCATATTTAGCGCCTCTGAGCAGTGATGATAATGAGTTCCAGGAACTTGCAGCCGCAGCAGGTGAACAACAGTGGAAATAAAAGCAGAACCTGTGAAAATATTTACATGACGCATATTGTTGAATTCCTGCAGTGGAAAGGCGCTTACAGTATATTAAAAGTATTATCGTAAATGTTTTGTGGCCTTCAAAAAGCATTTAGAGAAGTCTTAATACATTTTAAGATACATTTTATACTGTATGATTAAAATGTATGTAGACACACAGATAGATGCCATCACATAGACACAGTTTGTTTCTGCAACGTGCGACACGTGGTTTCATATTAACTGAATTGCCTTCGCTCTGACTGGTACCAAACTGGAGCCATCAGTCACCAGTTGTGCTCAGTTCAGTTCAGCTCTTGTGACTACCGTACCACATATCTTTAACAATGCGATGCTTTCACACTCAACACTCAAAACTGTCAAGCTGAGAAAATTACACCGCAGAACACAGCACAAGACAGACAGACACCACTACCAGGCATGTCTGACAGTTCACTTAGAGGATGAAAACACATCTTCAGTCTGCTGTGGTAACTTCAGAGAGACGTCCTCCCCAGCGGCAGACATTAAAAACATCTGATTCATATTTGGGTTTCATGCATAAAATCAGCATTCACTCTAAATAGTTTTTGTCCTCGAGTTGAAACAATACTACATCTAACATGGAGTTTAATGAGTGTCAACATTAAATCTGTGCCTACAGAACATCTTCTGGATATTCTGGCTAGTTTATGCTGCATCAGTTCTCAGTTCAAACCCTGTTCTCAAGACGCAGACACCATAGATTAAGATTTTATGCCCATGAATGTCTCCAAACAATCATTATTTGAAGACAATAAGTTGACAGTAGAACAACGTGTGGCCCAGCAACATATTCCTGCTGATTAGAAATGCACAAACGGTGGATGCCATACTGTATACAGCCCCAGGTATGACTACAACTGCGAGCAAAATCCACAAATTAAAATGTAAAGCTGGTCTAAGCACCACCTTGATGAAATCCCGTATTAAGCCGAGCAGGGAGTCAATGTGCACTGGAGGGAATGAGAGTGAAGCCAAGCCAACAGGGAGCTCTGCCTCCTATCTTGTCCCCCTCCCTCTTATTCTCACTATCATTACCTTGTCTGTCATTCCCCACGCAATTTCCTCCCATTTCTCTCCCTCATTTTTATTGAGTATAACTTTTCCCTTCTCACCAACCGCTTCCCTCTCTCCATCCTTCTTTCCCTTTACTGTACCTTTCCTGCTTCAACAATTTTTCTCTTTCCCCTTTTCTCTCCTCCTCCCTCCTTCCCTCAGGTTGTTTCCTCCTCTCTATCTGTAGGTGCCACATCTGGCAGCTTTCAGACTCCAGACTAGGCCTGCCTGGCTGGGAGAGAGAGTGAGATAATCGGGCTAATCCCTCCGTCATCCCAGAGGCTATCACGCTACTCTATAACCCCCTAATCCTTCTAATTCCCTCACACTCTGCAGTCATCCTCGCTGTCAGACACATTGGGATCCTTATCGCCAGGCAAGAGCTGCAGGCACTGTGTGTGTGTGTGTGTGTGTGTGTGTGTGTGTGTGTGTGTGTCTCTGTATGTTTCTTTTAATCAGTGAGAGATGTCTGTGGCCTTCAGCCAGATTGACCTGACCCAGGCTTTGAGGAACTTCAGCAAATGGATAAACAAACCATCTCTATGCAAAATGAGGAATACAACACTCTCCCTCCCTCTTTGTGCTTTGGATGCTTCCAATTAAAGCGCTGTACGACAGTGTTACACACACACACACACACTCCCTCGTCTCTCTGTCTAAGTGAGTGCGGGTGCAGATGCGAGGGAGTGCAGTAACAAAGAGCTGAACATCATCAAGCACGCCGTGATCAATAAACTCATTCTACATGCACATTTGCTGGAGATGGGAGGAAGGAATTGGAAGGCAATCAGAGCTCAGAAACTGGACCTTGGACAACAGTTGATCACATCATTACAGATATATTGATGGATGTATCAGAGGCACTGGGGCAGGAAGGGTGATACCAGAGGTCAGATACTTCAGCTCCTGTTATCCGGTGTGAGGAGGAGGCTGAACAGGCACATCAGTGACTCTATCCTTTGAACCGTGTGAAAAGTAGTCCCACGGGGAATGACTGTAGGGTGGGCGAGGGGTGAGCAGGTTACATTCACCTCAATGCTCTTACCAGGGGATTGTGTCCGTGTATGTGTGTGAGTGTGTGTGTTATTGATCAGCACTTCTATTTAACAGCATGTTGTTTATCGTGCTGGCTGTTCTGTGGGCGCCAGCAGATTGCATTATTGGAATTTGGCCATGGGCCTATGAAAATCTGTCCATCCATTCCTTAGAGCTGTGCAATCTGACTTATCGATATCAATACACTGGTATAGCACAATATTAATTAAGTCACC
>JAQFJA010000001.1:28991188-29001700 GCA_029874485.1 Naso brachycentron
CTACTATGACTAATCTGCCAGTGTGTTTCAGGATTATTGCATTAACATTTTGTGTATAAAATACCAAAAAGAAAAAAAAAATCTGCACATCACAATTTCTCAGAATCTAAAGTGACATCTTTGACCTTTTCTATCCTCTATTTGTTACCTGATGTGCACTGATGGCCCAGCATGAAGGAGAAAATCCTCCTCACAGTTAAATATTGCAGTGAGGGAAGTTGTCAAGTATTATTGTGGTAGGACAGTTACTGTTGTAGCTGACCAAGAAATAAAACTGTTGATACATCAGTTCTGATGCTGCGTGTTTAACATGCTGTTGATACAGTTCTTAGTCATTCACTTTATTTGAAAACCAGCGGCCAGAGGTTTTGTATTTTTCAAGAGACTACATCAGTAACCTCATGACCAAGCATACGTTAAGCACAACCTTTTTGTCATCTGCTGCCCCTTTACAACCACAACCACCCTCAGTCAGACACATACACAGAGCAGAAAACACATTTTTCCGATTTCCCTCTGGTTGTTTTCAGCCTTTGAATTACACACAGCGACTAATTGACCAACAGCCTAGTGCAGAATCTATCCCCAGAGAGACAGCAGCGAGACGGAGAGACGAGGCTGGTTAGGCACAGTCACAATGGGAGCGGATTTAATGATGTGCTGAACATCAAAAAAATTCCTTAATAAGCTTAGAAAATTCTCACCCTTCCAAACAACTTGTCTTCTAAAACATACTGTATATGTTTCTTTAGAAAAGCACAATTAGACAATTACACTATAAAGTATAAATATCATTAAGACATATTCAGAGCTAATTAATTTAGAGAATGTAGCACTCTCATGTGGGGAAAGAGATGGAAAATACAGAAATAATAGACGCAGCGAATGTTGCATTCCATTTTCTTTTTGTTAATTTGCCGACTTCCTGCTGGGAGCGGTAAAATAACCCCCAGCCACACTTTTTTCTTTTGCTGTTAATAATAATAGAGTGGTTTTTCAGCTAGGCATATACTGAGCCTGATTTGCATAGCTTAGGACGTGTATCTCTGCAGAAAAAGGGCAAAACTGTCTTTTAAAGCTGCAGCGGCTTCAGTATGTTTTTGTTTTGCTTTTGTTGCCTCTACTTTCACTTTAATGTGCTAATAAGTTGTCAGAGGCAGTTCTCTGGATTTTGGCACAGGCACATACAAACACTTTCTCATTACTCTTTTATCAGCACCCCCTTTTCACTAGTCCTCGTCTCAGTGCCATTCTCACCTGTCTCTCACCCACAGATCCTCTCGTTTCCCCCTCTGTCTCCCAGGAGAAAGATGCCCAGGCAGGCGTCTCTCATGACAGATCGGTTCCCTGCTGATTTGAACAGCATACTCTGCCTCTCTTCAAGGTGAAAGACTGTTGTACGCTCACTTCTGCCCTATAGCACGCCTCAATGTCTTTCCCACACACTCGTCAACACAAAGCACACACGTTCCCCACAGATCAAACACCATTTTATCCCTATAAAATTTATCAAAGAATAGCTGGGAACAAGAACGAGGGAGAAAATCTGACGAGCTGTTACGGGGTTCTGTATGAATTATTATGGAAAAAATACGCAAATGATGATGTGAACTCTATTTGTATTTGTCAAGGATGAACAGGTTTTTAAGGAAAAATGTAAACTTACAGTTAATTTGAAAGATGCGTGAGGTTTCACTTTAGACTTTACTGGCTGAAGTATTTAAAGGGAGAAGAGACAAAGATACATTACATTGATCAAAGTCTCTTCTGCAGCCTCAGAAGCAGCTCTATGAGGCCCAGTGAGACGCAAAAGCTAAAACATCAGCATGCTAACATGCTCACAATGACAAAGCTAACAGTGGTGTTCATCTCAGTTTAGTGTGTTAGCATAATACAAACTGCTACACACAAAAAACAACTGAGGCTGATGGGAAAAACCTAACCCCTAACCCAAAGAGATGACACCGGATAAAAAGTAAAGAGATCACCAATATTCCATCTGTTTCTTAATGACACATTTATCAAAACAAAAACCGGGACCGTGTTTGACCAAGCACATTATAATGAAAATATTCATAATTTTCATAATAATCATTTTGTGTTTTTTTTAAATAGCTGGTTGTAAGGGAACTAGTGATGTCCCGATCCGATCACGTGATTGGAAATCGGGGGCGATTACGTGATTTTCAACCTCTCGGGATCGGGTTGAAATGATCAGATTTTTTTTTAAATGTAACGTTTCGCCGTAAACATTACACAGTTTACAGCAGGCGGGGAGTAGGCCTAACGCTCAGTTAACGTTAGCAGTAGTGAGCTGGTCGCCAGGAGGCTAAGGCAGAGCAAACGTGAAGCTGGCGCCTCGAGACAGTGAGAATGTCTGCAGTTTGGAAGTATTTTAAATTGGACAGCGAAGGCAGTGCAACAGCTACTTGTAATGTGTGCAAATTGGGCATTTCGCGTGGCGGAAAGGACAAATCTGCGTTTAACACTACCAATATGAAACGTCATCTGAAAAACAAACACCCTGCACAGTAGCCAACCGGCACTGAAAGTGACTTTGAAAAATAAAGAGAAATTGCCCGAGGACAGTGAAAAGGCCAAAAAGATCACAGCTAAGAGAGCTCAAATTTATCACGTTGGATGACCAGCTGTTTGCAAACATGGGATTTCGCCGTCTCTTAGAGCACTTGGAGCGACAGTATGAGTTGCCGTCTCGACACTTACCGACACAGCTCTGCCACAACAAGCTACGTGACCACCTGCTAGTCCATTTAAAACTCCTGCCTTCTTTTAGGTTTAACACAGTCATATGGAGTTTGTCTGTTTGCCCGATATCACTGCTTAGCTTCACTGCACAGTAAGTCGACTCCAGTTTTACTTAACAACGTGCGACCTTGCATGCTCAGCACGTCCACAGATCTCATTCGGCAGAGAGTGTGAAACAGGCGATCGAGGGGATGCTGAACAGTTGGGGAATAGAGAAGCAACAGGTCCATGTAATTTTGTGGGACAATGCACAAAATATGAAGAAAGCCATGGATGATATGGGAGTACCGAGTATATGCTGTGTCATGCACACTCTTCAACTTGTCGTGCACAAGGGTCTGCTCTCTCAGCGCACACACTAGTTGAAACGAGGAAGATTTTAGGACATTTCAGACATTCTCCTTTGGACCATTCACATCAGATTGATCTGAAGATGGAAGTCAAGCGCCTACAGCAGGATGTGCAGGTTAGATGGAGCAGCATTAATGCATTGCCAACATATCTGATCGGGACTCGGTATCGGCAGATACTCAAAATCAAATGACTCAGACTCGGACTTGGGGGCAAAAAAATGTGATCGGAACATCCCTAGATGTACCGGTATTGTTAATTTCGCAGCATTGCAATAGTAAAAATAAAAATATGAGCTAGGTCATTTGTAAATCCTTGTTCAATCATTGTTAAATGGTCAGTTTTCTTCCATGCCAAAGACATTAAATACGACAAATATTTGCTCATGCTTATATAAGAAAAAAAAGCAATATAAGTTAAAAAAAAAGGAAGCTGCAATTTTTTAAATATTGTATTTTCTTCAAAATGTTTATGTTGTTTTGTATGTTTAGTGTCTATGATGATTCATAAGTCACATGATCGATCAACAGAACCACTTCAGACAAGAAAACTGAACAACTTGAATGAACAATAACTTGAATAATAGATATATTACTAGAGCCACTAGATCTGAACACCACAAGTGCAAGGTCTTGTAGAAAGAGGGGTTTATAATAATGATGAAAAAGCACTGCAAGATGTTTGACTCTAACAAAGGTCAACATGAATAAATCATTTTAAAGTTAAAGTTAGGGTTACAGGCAAAGAGCCACAGAAACTGTCTATCATTTTAACCTGCATACTGACAGAGCACAATCCCCAAACTGAGCAACCACTCTTCAGGTTTTAACCAGACACATGCAAGTATCGGAGATGTCCGCTCTCCCTCTCACTACGTTTCATAAAGGTGCAGCAGACGCTCGGGATGAGACTTATTTTCCAGCCGTTTTCTCTCTTCTTACCTCAAGCTGGTTAGAGCGAGTTAGGCTCTTACACCAGTGCTGTCTACTGCAGTGACGTGGCATGCATTATTCAGCACAGTGCTTTCATCCTGCAAACAGACAAACAGGGCACTTTTACGGTGGCACTAAGGCAAAAAACTACAAATCGAAATGGCAGACATGAATTGCTTGATTTGAAAACAAAACGAACAGAAGTTAACAAAAGAAAGCAGAACCTGATACTGGCAGCTGTATGGAAAACTGGCTTTGGTTGTGTTACAGGTGCAACAGGTGCATGTCAACATTTAATACATAATCATGATTTTATGTTTTTGCTTTTGCTTTTTTAACCCCCCAGAGCAACAGCTCTGCCCTAACTACAACAGCAAACAGCTGTCCAGGCTATTCAAATGTTCATTTATTTGTTTGTGAATAGGGTGAATAGAGCACTGGGGATGTCTCATATCACACACATAGGCATGTAAATAATCCAAACAAAGATGAAATCAATAAAATCAACAGTGATTGTTCATAGTGAAAAATTTCAACACAGCATCATCCTTTTTTCTTATCCATATTTTTTATTTCCTGGCTCAGGTGAGAAAAAATTGCTCACTGTAGGTGATTTATTAAAACAAGACATTTTTAACAGGGTGTTTTATTTTGAAAATTGACCGGATTCACTACAGTGTCTTTGACTTCCTGTATGCAACTTGAGGCAGCTAGCCCCCCTCTTGTTGCAGCTTCAGTCTGTGATTGCTGATTTGAAACGGAGGAAACTGTTTTGAACATCACACAGCCTCCGAGAAATGACTCGTTTCACTATCAGAGTTTAATCCACGCAAGTTTAAAGAAGCCTCAAGATTATATTATTTTATTTACAGTTAGTTAAGTGCTCACAGGGACATGTAAGGTCCAGCTAGCTCTAGACTCCAGACATGAGGCACAGCTGGTCTGGCAATGTCAGTGCTTCATCTGATCTTTTATTGGGTTAAATTTCATCATCAGAGCGATAAAAAAAATGATGTAGTTTTTCCTAAATCAGCCGATAATTTATCACCCGATAAATATCGTACATAAAGGTTAAAGGTATTTTATTGGTCACATATACACAATATACAGTGAAATTTGTTCTCTGCATTTAACCCATTCCTATGGCTCATTTGTTCATTGGCAGATCTTAAAATTTAATAAAAAATTTAAAATATTATCAGCACACTCAACTATATTCTTGTGCAGGTCCTCAAATACCAAGTTATTTCTCTGCAGAATTTTACAGATGTAGTCAAATATTTGCACACAACATGCAATTATTTTGGCCAGTATACAAAAGGTTAATTTGGGACATAGACTCAACACGTGCCATTCAGGTACAACAAAAGCCTTTGCCCCCGCTGCCGGAAAAAAAAAAAAACGCTAGAGGAAACACTGTATTGATCATGCTGGTCAAATAAGAGAAAAATCGTACGTAAGACTGGATCTTTTAGTCAATCCATTGACTAAATCTGTCTTGCTACTTAGAGATCCAGTAAAAATCAAATAATGTAATGGCCTGGGTGTATGCATGGACCTTTTGTTTGATAATCTCAGTCAAAACCGCCAGTACAGTTCTGAGTAAAGGTGTAGGTAAGGTGGCAGGATGTAGCCCCTGCTCCCTGTCGATTAAAGGCTGACTATAATCCCCAACAGACTCAGAGTCTCAGGAAACAAACACAACACTACTTTTATCAGGCACCCACTTTGCTCCGCAGTGATCAATCAAAAATCGATCAAAGACAGCCGTCCCAGAGCTCCTAGAAAACAGGAAGCTCTCATGTGTCTTCAGTGGAAGAAAGACGATAATGTAATAAACTGTTGATCAGCCATGAGCAGCTGAAGTCTCCTCTTGTTTATAGCAACACACAGCAGGAAATCTCAAATCTCATTCTGCATAAACCAAAGCAGTTAAGAGCTTCCTGTCTGATAAGCTGGCAGCATGTCACTTCAGACCCAGTGGTGTGTGTGAAAGCCAATCGCAGGGAGGGGGATGTTGTTCCACCTGACACAGCTTCTCCACCCACCTGACAAAACACTAATTTGGGGTGTGGTTGTTCCTTTGTTTCTCAGAGGAACAGAGCCACCAGGTGGCCACTGCTGATGCCTCATCACACGAAACACAGCTCGAACACATTAAAGCATCTGCACAAACACACACTCACACACACACACACACACACACCTACCAATGCACTTAACGCCTTTGCAGTCACAGATCCGTTGTTGTACATGCATGCACGGACAAAAACACATGCATGCACGCCACACATGGAGTGAAAAAAGCACACAGGAGCAGACACTTATCCTAAAAAGACAATGATTTATATTCCAAAGTGCTCGTGTCAGATCCCGGCATGTAAAAAAGGGCTCTATTACTAATACATGAACATACGATAAAAAAGAGAAGATTCCCTTCAAATCTGCCTGCGTAACGTGAATCTTTTATGCAAATGGAATTTCAAATGAGGTGGAGCTATCTTCAGAGACCTTGACTGTTTTTCCACAGCCCTCGATTAAAATTTATGCCACCGCTGATTTATAAATTTTATTAATAGCTCCAGCTGAGGAAAGGGAAGCAAAAGTGATGAAACAGCTTCAGTTCTTTCTTTCTTCTTCATGGTCCCTCTTTCCCATCGCTGGTCCAGCAGCTCCCTTGTCACTCTCTCTCACACTCTTTCATGCTCCCTCTCTCTCTCTCTCTCCTCTGTGGTGTCTCATAGTAATTTTATAATTGGGCTCTCCTCATTGTTATTCAAAACCCTGTAGAACCAATTAGTGGCAGACCTCCCGACCTTATGTAATGGTGGTAACTAAAGACTCCAAGTGAGGCAGATGAGAGCAAAGGTCTGAATTTTCTTTAGTTCCTGATTAATAATTCTGTCAACCCTATCACATGCGGACATTAAACAGAATTGCTAGTTTAAGGCTCCTGTCTTTTTTTAGAGCGTTCTTTTTTCTCTTTTACTGCCTTTTATGAATCTTTAAAGATGGCCTGGATGCTCCCTCCCTGCTCTCTTGTCAGATAAATGTTGAGATAAAAGGATAATGAGACTTTGTAGGGAACCTGGTGCAGTCGGAGAGTTGTGGTAAGTGACCTCTGCCAACAAGCAGAGCGTCAGAAACGGAGTCGATTTCAAGTGAGAAATTATTATTGCTGGTACTGTGAGGAATCCTCCACTTTCCATCAGATCTCTGTCATCAGTGATGTTGACGTTTGTTTATCAGACAACTATTAGCAGTGACAGATTTGACTGCTTTTATTATCTGACAGTTGCATGAGCGTTCAGACTGCTAACAGACCATAGACCATGATGCTACGGGTTAGGGTTATAAACTGCCACAAAAAGATACGTGAAGCTGTTAGAGTTGTGATTTTACAACTCAATCTAAAATATGCTAATTGCTGTACACAACAAAGCCCATCAGGCATCAGCTTTTACATTTTCTTTTTTTATGGAAAAATTGCATGTGGAAATGAATCATTTCTGCACCACTTAAAAGCACAAAACTACACCAAAACTATCTTTATAATCTGTTCTAGTTATACGAACTGACTTAGATTGTCGTGTTTGGCTGGTTGATAGTTACAGAGCGATATTAGCAGCCACTAGTTATATCATGTGAAGTTTAACCTTAAAGTTTCCGTCAAATTACCCAGTTCAATAATGATATCACATACCATCATCACATCTGTCCTTGTTGGGCTTTTATGCAACACTAGAAGTTTTTAAAACAATTCTCGATCACTATGGTGGCCAGATTTGGCTGCTTGGTGTGCACCTGACACCTTGTAATAAAGTACAAAGGCACGAAAGTGACAGTTTTACTTTTTGCAGTTTACTGGCACACATGCGCCCTGCAGTTTACTTGCGGTACATATTGGATTCTAAAATTACATGAAGTGCTAATCTGAGTCTAAAAATAACAACATGGTAAATAAACAGTCACAACAAGCACACAGGACTGTTGAGAGTCACTGGAAAGTTTATCCGATAACTTAAGGCGGAGGCAGGCTAGTGTTTCCCATTGACAACCAGTGTTTGAGCTAAGCTAATTAGCGGTGGGCGAGCTCTGACCGTCTCTTCCTTGTTACTGCACACACAGTGTAAAGAATGGCATCCATCCTCTTGTCTGGAACTCAGGAGGGAAGTAGTTGGCATATCCCTCTAAGATCTTCTGTGACCTATAACTTGCTAAACTTTAAATCCACTAAGTTGGCTTTACATGTGAGATAGTGTACAAAACAGAGAAAGAATGCAGAGGTATAATGGAAGAGGAAATGAGAAAGCCAGAGAGGGAGAACATAAAAATTCAACTTCATCCTAACACATCTGGTAAGTTGTCTTTTGACATCTACAGGGAAATGTCTGTGTCCGCCCAGCATAAACAAAGGCAACCTGTCATAGTGTGTACATGTCTGGCTGGGCGCTGGTTATGCTCCCAACAAACAAAGGGATGAACTTCTTGCAACCTTGTCTACACTGAGTCACAGTCGGGTAAAGAGGTCCTTTTTTTCACCTACAAGAGTAAATACTGACAAATGTCATCAGACAGTCAACAGTCACAACAGATAAGTCAGAGAAAACATTAGGCTCAGCCAGATGTCACCCAGTAACACTTAGGCAGCACCTGAAAGCACGCAGCATTGGAAGGAAAGCCTCAGGAAAGCCCTCGAAATATAACAGCAGAGAGGCCGACTAACTCACAGATGGAATGTTGACTTATTGATGGACATGCAAAATAACAGAGGCCGACAGACAGAGAGGTATTACACAGACACAGATGAAGGTGTACACAGGCACTTTTGTTTTCTCAGCTTTAAATTTATGCTCGTTAGGAGTAATGACACAAAATGACAAATACACAAACAACGACAGTCTGTGAACTACTCTATTAATCAGGAGATTATATTGACTTTCTGTTTACTGCTAAATTTAAAGACTCTTTTAACTTCTTGGATAAATAATGACTGACATGTTACATATGGACTCATTTATGTATATATGACTTGAGAGACATTTGGAGCTTCCCAAATAACTGAGTTTTAGCCTTTTCATGTAGTTTGCAGGTTTATAACTGGCACCAGTATCCAGATCAGGAGCTGTGCTCAAAATCAAAAGCCTGTTTACCATCAGCTGTAATTCATGCAAAAATTTCACATAATCAACAAGAATTTTTAAAAAAAAAAATGCTTTTTGTTTTGTTTATTTTAGTTTTTGTTTTGCTTGTTTTTAGAAACCCCAATTACATGTTTCGGATATTTTCTGAGGGTGTCAGGTGTCAATTGGGGGGTATGAGATGGACATAATAATTAAGTGTACCTTTTGAAAAAAATGCACTCATCACACTGAGATACCTGTCAAACTCCTGCAAGCCTTAATTGACGTCTCATATTAAATCCTGATAGACAGCCTAACATGTTGTTGACCAGATTGGTTCAAGAATCTAAATTTTACCGCCGTATGCACAGCAAACTGCAGGAGTAATTGGACCTGCAGACAGATGGAAAATAAATGCTTTTATCGCCACTGGCATAATGTGCGATGATTGACATCGAAAAGCAACGACTGCCATTTCAATAATCTCACTTTAATAAGAATTCATGAGGGCGCCTTGCCTGATTTTCCCTCTATGGCTGCATGCGTTCGCCTGGGTGTGTGTGTGTGTGTTTGAGAAATAAAGAGCGCGTGGGTGCACATTTGTGTACGTGCATGATTGAGACACCACAGAGTGCAAGAAACAGTGACGAAGGAGTGGGTGCAGCAAAGACAGACAACAGAACAACATCAAATATCTTATTTTCACTTGTGGGCTGCCAGACAGAAGAAAAGCTAATGAAAAGCAGAAAGGGCCCATTTTCAGTGCTCCTACATACAGACACCAAGAGCTTGTGTTAGAGGAACTAATGACACAGATGAGAAAACAGCCCTCCAGTTAGTCTCATTAGCTTTATAATAATGAACTTTGAGACCTTTCACACAGCAGTCTAACATCCTTCCATCCACAGTTTGCCTTAATCACTACTGGTTCCCACTCTTATGTAATAAACACTGGATTATTTCACACTGGTCCTCCATTTTACCAAATTGGCAGTTAGCAAAAAAAAGCAGCCAAAACGTTAATGTAGATTTACTGAACTCAATCAATGAATGCATGCCTGCGCAGGTACAAACACCAACAAACATGCTCACACACACGTGCACACACAAAACACTTCCCCTGCAGAATATCAAGACTAGAACTAACGAGTGCCAGACCAACACTACAAGACAAGTTATGAAAGAGATAATACTCTTCCAAAAGCTTAATGGATGGATTGAATGGATGCATTTTTTTTAAAAGGGTGCGCCCCCATCAGTATTTTTGAGGTGGAGTTTTGCCCTCACAGATTCAATCACAGGGTCTATTTGAAGTCCTCTAGGACGAGCACTTTTTATTT
>JAQFJA010000001.1:29110067-29121365 GCA_029874485.1 Naso brachycentron
AAAAGTATTTGCAAGGTAGTCTCAGGTTTCTGTTAAAACTACTGCTCTCCACATGATCCTCTTTTTTATTCCTTCACATAAAATAGCCTAGTTTAAAACACTGGGTCTCTGGTTTGACTGTCATTAATCTGGAAATAAAACCAAAACTTTTTAACAAATGTTCTGTTGTTACACAACAAGATCCTTCAAATGTTTCACTATTAAATCTTTGAATGAAGGGATCCTCTGCACATATCATGTGAAAGTTTTTTTTTCTTTTTAAAAAAAAACACCTGAAATGTTGAAACTATACTGAATCTTGCTGGTATGATGTCAGTATGACTGTCAACAGGTTATTCCTCTCTATTTTAGCACGTCTCCAGGAAAAAATCAGCGAGCCTCCTGAGCTGAAGTGTTGTGTTGCTGCTGGCGTGCGTCTGGCGTGCGTCTCCCGCGTGCCGTGTGGCTGCTCTAATCTGCTTTAATGAGCGCTGAAAAAACAAGCAGATGTGTTGCAGACGCAGGATGTGTGTTCCAGGCGTTAGGGTGGGGTGTAATTTAAACTCTTAAACAGTAGTTCTGCTCTGTTGTTGTTCTGCACTGAATTAAATATGAAATATCTATTGAGTTTGTCACTTTCATTTGTCAATGTTCATCAGTTTACTTGACGAGCGATAAAGGGTCCTTTAAGGACGGACGGTTTGACACTGTGGTGGCCATCAAGCCCACTTCCTGAGCTTTAAACTGCTGCTCGCTCACTCACACAGACACACACACACAGACACACACACACACACACACACACATGTAGGTGATGCACACAAAGATGTCATCACTTCAGGCGAGATTTGCTCAAGGCTGAATCTTTAGCGTCTGTACAGTTTTAAATGGAAGTCTGCTTAAATCAGATTCCTTTCAAACTACGTTTTTCTGTTCTGTCAATTTCGCTGAACATTTTTTGTCACTGTGGCGTCTCTTTCTCCGTCTCGTCCTTCGTCTCGCCCTTGTGAACACAGTAACTAAAGAGGCACATGATGATTCTCCACAGACAGCAGACAATCCAGCCGATGCTGCAGCAACTTTCCGCATTCATCTGCAGATTAATCAGTATTAAAAAGGATTTGCATCAAGTCATGAAAGTGCAGGTAAAAATGTAGAAACTTAGATAAAAGAGTCCATCATGAGACATCTAACTCTGAAGGAAGATCCCCGAATTTATTGAGGCAGCTCCTATTTGCGCCTCGTGTCTGTAGCCAACAATGCTAACTGCATCCTGGGAAGTCTATTGCTTAACCAAACTTCAAAAACTGAAAACAAAAATTAAACATTGATTTTTGGTTTCACATGGGACTCAGTCCACACAGTCGTGTGTTTCACTGATTCAATTAAAACCAACCCTGCCATAAACAGCCTGTCGCTCGCCGTAAACAGAAGAATAGCTGCAGTGTGACTGTTCTTATCAGGGTGAAAGCAGACAACAATTTATTTACTCTGTCTCTGTAGCCGAGGGCTGACCCAATCAATCGCTGCCTTGGCAACTGACGGCAAAATTAATATTCGACTGAATGTTTTTCCCCTCTCAGTTAAAAGAGATATGCGATGACTTAGACCACAAGGTGGCAGTAAGGTATAGTCCAGAGTTATAGTGAAGTCGTTATTGGTAGAAGAAGAAAAAAGTTTCCAGTCAAAGGGGAGAGGTAAACATCACAATGCCTCGTGTTTGTTCATGCAGTTGTTCAATAAACAGTTAAGCAATGAAACGTGAAGCTTCGGAAATTTTTGCATAAGTTACAGTCCCACATTTTTTGGGGTGTTGAAACCTGAAAATTCAGATTATTATCAGCTGATAGCGACAGCTGCAGCTAGTTTACAAGCTGATGAAGTGACATTAATGTTAATTGGACACCAGATATAATGACAGAATGTTTACAGAGACTGAAACAAAGACGTAACGTAAAAGTTATGCAAGGACAGCGTGAGGCGTGAGCACAGAGCTGCTGTCCATGTTAGCGGCTCCGCAAGAAAATCTCCTGAAGTTAATATCACTAGAGGACATTGAAGAGGAGATACTGATGGACGAGCTGGAAGTGGACATTGAAAAAAGAGTGGATTACCATGACAACATTAGTTTACCTCTGTGAAGCGTGTGGAACCAGAATGACTGACAAAGAGCAAGCAGCAGCGAGTGGGCGGAGCTTGCATCAGCTTAGTGATTTGCGTACACATTCAAGCAGACTAATGTTGACGTTAAAAGGTGTGAGGAGTCCTGCTCCCCGCTCACAACGAATATTCGATTATGATCGAAGCTTCAAAGAAAAAAGGTATTCAGGACAGACCTATCACAGCCACAACGCCGTTTGTTTTAAAACGACAAGAAACAAAAAGCAGCACAAAAAAATATTCACATTCGACAACCTCAACAATAAACAGATGTTGAGTAAAGCATCACTCATGAAATCCTCCTTGTGACAAACAAAGACTTGGGCGCTTACCCTTCCGATCTCAGCGGTCCACGACACCACGATGGTGTTGGGAACTGTGGTGGACAGTCTGACCAGTGAGGTAATGTTGATGGGCCGGCTGGGCCGCTTGGGCTCGACACCGTTTTTGGTTGGAGGAAGGTAACCCTGCACGACACCCATGAACATTAGCAGGAAAGAGAGAAAATGAACCTTCCTGATGTGAATATTATTAACAATCATCACATAAAAAGCCTGTCACTCTTCAGATGAGAGTGTGAGAACAGACGGTTTCATGTTCTGCAGCTTTGTGTCTGTGGTTAGTTCAGAGCTCCTCACCGGCAGGTTACAAGGCTTCCCGTTGACTTTCACACACAGGTTGGGAGGAAAATGGTCTTCCTGAGGACAGCTCGTCTCTGACAGGCAAAACCGCAACTGAACTTGAACTGAGAAGTCACATTTGGTCCCCGAGATGTCCCTGTGAGCGCAGCAACAAACAGATCAGTGCACGTCTGTAAAAAGCATGCCAATTCATGAATTATTCACAAAGCATTCGACTTCCTGCGTGGACAGAGTGCTGTTCATCGTACATCGAGCTGCTGATCTGCTGGACTTGCTGTGGCGTTAATGCAAAGGCGAAACACGTCTCCTGAAACCGCTGGCTGTTGTCTGATGCTGCAGAGACAGAAACAGAGAGAAGAGAGACATCTGAAATAACCGAGCAAATTACACACATGCACCAAGTTTTTAACACTGACAACATGTTGAACAATTACAAAAAAATCTGCGACGCTCAGTGAGACGAGGACGAGCACGCTTTCAAATAAGATCAAGGATTTCTGCACACAGTCAGGTTTTCAAACAAAGAAATAAAGACAAAGTGTATGCAAAGACATGTGTCACTGTGTGTGTGTGTGTGTGTGTGTGTGTGTGTGTGTGTGTGCGCGTGTCTCATGCATGAACAGCATCACACAGGTGGGCCGTGACTTCAGCAAAAGTTAAAGAACAGCTAGATGTCAAAACCAGATCGCATCACACAGAGGTAAAGAAAGAGAAGAAAATGTGTGTGTGTGTGTGTGTGTGTGTGTGTGTGTGTGTGTGTGTGCGTGTGTGTGCGTGTGTGCTCTATTTATAGGCCCATCGAGAGGTGCTGGAAATAACCGGTGCTGCTAACCCTGCCGTCATTAAAGAAACAGCAGCTTGCAGCTTTTCAAAGGCAAGAAACTTTGTGTGCATGTAAGGCCTGGAACACACATCCTGCAGCACGTCTGCTTGATTTTTTTGATGGCCATTAAAACAAATTAGAGCAGCCACACGACACGCAGGAGACACACGTCTCCTGCACGTCGGCAGCGACGCGACACAAGGATTTTTCTCCTGGAGACATGCAAGGTTCTCTGCTAAAACACACAAAGAAATCACCTGTTCACAGTCACATTGACATCACACCAGCAACATTCAGTGTAGTTTCAACATTTCTGGCGTGTTTTCCCAAATAAAACCTCTAACAAGCGTGTATGTGAGAGAACCCCTTCATTTAAAGATTTAATTTGAAGGATCTTGTTGTGTAATAACAGAACATATTTTAACTAGCTGGGTTTTATTTTTGGTAAATATAAGTCAAACCAGAGACCCAGTGTAGTTAACTAGGCTATTTTACGTTAAGAAATTTAAAAAAAGATCATGTGAAGAGCAGTAGTTTCTTTTGTTTTTTCTTTTTCCTCAGTTAATTTTTATTTTTTACACTTTTAGGGCACATGGATTTCTGTCTAAACTCAGTATAAATTAAATGTATCATAAAATGACATGAAATATTTTCATATTAATGGGGATTATCAAACAAAAACACTATGTAGAAACTCAGGGCTGGCAGATGCAGCAGAGGCTGTCCGTGTGAACAACAGCCGTGAGCGAGATGCAACAGATCGGCGACGTAGGCGCTGCAGAGGCAGATGTGTGTCCCGGGTGTTAGAAGGTGTTCTGCACTTTCAGGTAGAGATCACCATTTTGGGAACTATGAATATTTAATTTCTTTCTGGGAGTTCGAGGACAAGATCAATACTTCTCTCACGTCTGTGAGAAGAATGAAGCCAGAGGCGAGTTTTAAAACAGTAATGCTGTTGTAAGATTTAAAAAAAAAAAAAAGATTCCAGCATTCAAATATTTTGTGTGCTGGAGCTTTTAAAAGTCACTGTCGTGCTTGCATGCTTCCTACGAGTCAAAGCAGAGAACGCAAACAGTTTGGAATCTAAAGCCGATCCAGATGGTGAAACAGTTTTATGTATGTTGTTTCAAAACAAACACACTTGCACACACTGTCTTTATGTAAGCCAGATCAAATTTTCCCAAATGTACAACTATTTATAGACTGAGCCTTCATTAACAATGACGTGTGAGTGAAAAACAATTGTAAATGAAACCAACTTAAATTTTCACCAATTTCCCACTGATGAGGAAGCACTACAGTGCTGCCATTATTAAAATAACCAGGTATTGTGTTTGTGTGCGTGTGCTTTTTTTGTGTGAAATATACACGTTGAAATCTCCAGACGGCTGCGAGTGACAAGATGAGTTTATCATGACTGTTGCTTCAATGACTTGTTGAGTGGAAGTATTAGTAAGTGATGGTTACAAACACATGAAGACAACCTGTGTGCAAGCAAAATTACACACACACACACACACACACACACACATATTCACACACACACACACGCACTCAGCATTACAGTGATTTTTTGGTGGTAAGGGGGACAGAGTCTGCAGCTCCTGCAGGTCGTTGCTGCACTAATCATGTTTCTATTTTCAGTCTCTCAAAAATCCATTACGTTCCCAGCCACGACCCGTGTCATCAGAATTTGCATAGTGAACTATGGGTCTGGTTTACCAGGCGACGTATTTCAACTGTTTTTTTATTGAGTTTTACATGAAAATGGCACAAATCTCTCAATGTACATATTCATGTGGAAATGTAAAAATACAAGCTTCTAAAGAGCGAAGCGTGGAGAGAATGAAATTCCTCGTCTGTTGCAAAATCAACATCAACAGTAACAACAACAATAATTATAAACACAAAACATAACTATCGACAGTATAAAATAAAGCCCTGACTGCCGTATCTTAGGCCTTGTTCAGACTGCCAGCCCCAATCCGACTGGCGTCATATCCAGATTGTATCCAGATTGATTTCAGGAAGTCTGGACAGGAAAAAAACCACAAGAAATCCGATTTTTGCAAGTCAGATCCAAACCACATGGCGAGGTGATTTGAAATGCGATTTAAATCCGATTTGCACAGACGTGTCTTCAGTCTGCTCGCTCAAATCGGATATCAGAGTGTTTCTTGCGTCACCTCACAGATACTGAGCGCCTGAATGGAGTGTCTCGCAGACAGGACGGGGTGATGGACGTCCACAGAGCCTGACAAACGTCTCGTGGCACATCTTAAATTTGCTTGCCTCCTCTCAAAATGTCTAAGGGACGTCATGCTCCCAACAGTCACTGCTTTGTGTACGGTGCAAACCTCTCGCCGCACAGTGAAGCTCGCCATGACTGCAGCACGAGCATCGTAATGTTCATCAGTCTGTTCCGCCGTCGAGTCTGTCTGTTGTAGCAGAGTTAAGCACTGCGACTTGACAGCTCAAGTGTTTGGAAAGCGAGATGATGTATCAACATTTTTCCATTCGTTGTACTTCCATGTTTTAAAGCTGCATCATCAGCGCACGTACTGACACCGACATCGTTACCACAGTGACCCATGCAGATCGGTCCGCACAGAGCGGAGATGTCTGGACGCATCAAATCCAATCTGATCAGACAGTTATCATGACAGATTTTGGATAACGTTACATCATGATTTGGTGTATGTGTTGTCTTTTCCTGGTTGAAGAGGCTTCATTACAGTAAACAGAAGTGATTTTCCGAACTTACCAGATTGTTCTCATTGTTCTTTTATTTGCCTTTACCCTCTTATCCACATTACTGATGATTATTTACCAAAAAATGTCACTGGGTTCATATTTTGTGAAATCACCAGCAGTCATCCTTACAATGCTGTTTCAGCGTGGAGGTATTTGGTCAAAAACATTGTGATATTTACTTGTTTTGTCACCTTAGCTGCTCCCACCTCGCAGAATACACAACAACTTGTCAGTCTCAACCTACATATCAATAATTATCGATATCCCATATGAAACTTCACTATTGCGATAGGTTTTATATCGCCTGAGCCTACTTTGGAGCAACTCTGAACACAGCAGTTACAGGACTGGGCGATGTACTACGGAGGACATGTGTGAGAAAGGAACCAAAAGGAGGCAATCGCCCGACAGGAGTGAAACGTGTTACAGAGTGGCAGGGGCAGTGTGGCACCTCTGGCAGGTGGGATCTACCTCAGGATACAGCCTGGAAAGTCTGCTTCTGCACGGATGTGATCGATGAAATACTTTAAATTGTAGGACACTGTGTCTCACACACGGGAGGAAGAGTTGTGTATTCTCTCAGTCACGGATCGTCAGGTCTTATCCAGTATTTCATCTCCAGTTCTTCCTTCCAGGCACATTTAGGGTGGTTCAGAGACGCGCCTGAAATATTTTGAATCATATCATTCAACTCAGAGATGCAGCCCTGCCGGTGGAGGTTAAGGCTGAAAAAGTCCTCCAAACATCAGCCTGATGGGGCAGCTGGAAAGGAGGGAACATGTTTCTGAGTAAAGTCTCTAATTTGTAAAAGTCTAAAATAATGTTTCCTTTTGATGTCGTAATCCTTAACCAAATGTTCAAAAGATAAATATATGCCACTTCAAGTTGTTTCGAAACCAAGATGAAATGCAGAATCCAGCAGTGCAGGCTTAAAAGCTGTCGGGGTGGACAGATCCATTTGTTTAAATCCAAAGTGTCCTAAACTGTGCCCGTATCCTCAGAGAACTACTAACCACAGATTTATTAGAGTGATTTTTCCTCCTGAGTGTTATCAGGCTGCATGTCTCCACCCAGCTCGTATATAATTTGCATGGTGTGTATTTATTGTACGTTTGTGCTCTTGCATGTTTTGAACAGCAGCCCGTGCACTGCAGAACAAAATCATCGGCACCAAGTGTGCTTTCGAACAACAGTCTTCCTCCTCTCCGGGCACGGGCTATAAATAGAAAGTGCTCTCTCACTCTGTCCTCTCTCTCACTCTCCCCCCTCATCTCTCCATCGCTCTATAAGTCACTCTCTCTCTCCGGCAGTGGATTTGTTTCTGCTGTTTCAGTGTGTGTGGTTAGGAGAGATATGAGAGGGGTTGAAATGAGCTTTGATTGATGTCTTCCTCTCTCTCAAACACACACGCACAAACCGACTTTACCCCAACACACACACAAGCTCCCATAGTGGCTTCTTTAGTGATTTAAGATGCATACATAGTGTTTGACATGTACGACTGACAAAACCATAATACTTTTCTGGTGCTAACAGAGAAGTCTGAAGTACTGAACACTGCCAGGTTGGAAGAAGGAGTTCAGAGGGTTAAAAGCGATGCAGTTCTTTTGATTTTCTGGCTGCGAGTTAGATGAGAGGATTGATGACACTCTCATGCTTGTCAGTTGAAGTTGAAGTTTAAGCAGCCAGAGACTCTTTAGTTTGGCTTCACATGAAGACTGGAAACAGGAGGAAACGGTTAGCTCGGCTCTGTCCACAGGTAACAAAAAATCTGCCTGCCAGCTCCTCCAAAGCTCATTAATTAACCCATTACATCTTGTTAGTTTAATTTTACGAGTGTGTTACGTGTCAGGCTATTTCTTTGGGAGTTGTTTTCCCGTTTATAGTGTTTGTGTGCAGCTGAACTATCGTCTGCTGGGTCTAGCTTCACATTTAGCACAGAAACATCAGATTTTATCATCTAATAACAAAGAAAATGAGGCTATTTGCTAAATGTTGAACCATTTGTTTAGTAACAGAAGATAAGGTTCCTGTGTTTTATTTAAAAAAACGAATACAGTCACTAGACATCTGTTGTCCTGAAAAAGTATCATTGTGATATTGGTGGAAAAAAACCTTTATCAGTATTGACAAATTTAAACTATACTTAGCTGAACTAAAAGCAGTAAACTTCCTTAGAGGTGTCCCAGAACTTTACTGACATGAGCAGAGAGAAAATATCTACATCATAACTCACTCCATTCAAAACATCAGGATCAAAGCATGATCTACTGAACGCTTCATTTATCCAAACTAATATAAAGTAGCCAAATGATCTTATTTAAGTTTTTCCCCTCAAGTTTTAAGTGTTGCATTAAGGCAAAATATGTTCGCTTTTAAAAAAAAATATGTATTGAATCTGTAATCATTACAATTTCCTGCCTAATCTGAGTGAAAACGTCTGCAGGGCTGACGACGACAGATGAAGAAAAAAAACCAGCAAAGATTAAACAAACAGAAAGAATCTGATTTTTTTCAGCGGTTCATGTTGGTAATAATTTTTTTGTTCTCTGAAACTCAGCCTCGATCTGACAGAAGCTGCAGGCAAATATCAAACATGTTTCTTGGTGAAAATGCAAGTGTGTGTGTGTGTGAACTGCATGTGTGACTTTGGATCGTTTGATACAGAAAACACAAAACGAACATGCAAGATGGAATCACATGTGGTGGAGGCAGAAGCTCACTGGTTAAGGAATTTAGACGTTCTAAAGAATGAAGTCGTCTACATCACAAACAGACTTCAATAAATGTGGTCTGTTTAATTTCACTGACAGAAGAAACAAAATGATGCTCTGAGCCGAAGTCTGTTATTAAGCTCAGCTCTGCCACAGCGAGTAATCTGGTTTCTGCTTCATGCTTGTCAGGATGACATTATTAATAAATCAATGGGACGTTCAATTTGAGACTCAAGTGTAATTACAGTAAGTATAATTACAATAAACAAAGAAGAGCTTCTATCAATTCAAATCTCCACCCATGTGTCATAAAGTACCGAGAGTTTGTTCCGACTCGACATCAGAGCTGAGAAACCTTCAGCCTCTGGTTTACAAAACGTCAGAGGAGAAAAACGGTTCAGGCGACTGAAGGTGTTTTAAAGAGAGCAGACTTCAGGTGAAAAAGGCTTGTTATGGGATATTTCTTTGACAGTTTTTTGGACTGTGTGCAAGCTTTAAAAAAACGTGTTTGACACATTACTGTGAGCCATGACAATATTTTCAGACTAAACAGTTATAGGAACTTTTTGAGAGGAACTGTCCACTGAGGAGTTCCTGGGGAACTAAACACCTTTAAAGGCTTTTTTTCTGTTGGCATTCACATCGCCAATAGGAACCCGTACGTAAGCTACGTAAACTGGCCGGAGTTCATTTAGTAACGTCACTTCTGCAGGACTTACAACGTAACTTTACAACAACAACAAATAAAGGCTAAACTTGCTAAATCTTCACTCCAGCATGTGGTGATAATGCAGCATTAAATCTACGATACGCCAAAACAACGGCGATCTCGTTATGAGCTCTGGTTTGTAGTTTGTGTTGTCTTGTTGATACATCTGTTGGGTTTTTAAAACGGCGGTTGCCGACGCTGGTTCCTGAGTTTAACCAATCAATATACACTTATGTCATTACGGTTCCTCATGTGTGGCAACAGTACCTACTCTGAAGTTGGAGCTAAAAAAGTTCCTCAAAACATAGTTCTAAGAACTATAACAGTTAACAGTTCCTGTGGTGTGAATGCAATGGAACAGGAGGTTCTTAGAACTAAGTTCCTGGAGCGATGAAATGGTTCCTGTGGTCTGAAAGAACCTGATGTGTTCTAATGGACCTGAAAGTCCTTGAGCAGCGACGGTCCAGCTTTAAACCCTGCAGTGAAATAAATCAACATTTTTCAGTTCCTTTTTTACATGCTAATGCAAACTGGCAAAGAATATTCATCAGCTATGTTTCAGCATCCACAAGAAGCAGCAGTCTTCATTTCATCACACACAGCAAACCTCCCAAAAAACAGCATCAGCCGTCTGTTCTAACTACATAATCTCCGGATCAGCCAAACTCAGGACAGAGAAACACCTGATCAGTCAGCAACTTCTTGTGTCGTTTCCTACCACATTTTGCTGAAGATTATGTTGTCTGATGAGGTGGTCCGTGTGTGGGCGGAGTAAGCCCTCTGTGAAATATGAGGATATTTATGATACTGTCAAATTTTAGCAGCGATGGTTCATAATTCTGCAGCAATGGTGCGCCGCTGCAGAATGAAAACAGGGGAAACACTGCAACCTCAGCGGGTACAAAAGACAACATGGTAACAAATAATGATGCTCATGTGTTAAATGAAGGTCACTGAAGACTCCAGATACTGACCACAGTGGGAGGGAGGAGACAGAGTTCTCGTCACTTTACAGTAAAAACCCTGTGAAGTTCAAACTAGATTTATGCTCAAGTTTGGTCAAAACTGGCTCTTGTTACCCTCCAGTGACATATTTCTACATTCTGTCTCAGCTAAACTGAAACACAGCTGCACAAATTGTGTTATAGAATTTCAAAGTGAAAATATGGTGAAAAATTAGTAACAGGCTCGCTTTTGGCTAGCAATGCTTCTATCATGGAGGGCAGGAATATTCTTACAATGCAGATTTTGACCCTCCGGTCAGTAAAAACGCTAAAAACTCTCGTTTTTTCTGTTTGAACAGAAGATGAGTGAGCTCAGCTGCAGAGAATGTGCTCGCTGCTCAGCTCTACAGCCTGTCTTTAGCACAACGGAGCCCAGCTGGAGTTTATTAACTTGTTAGAGGCTTTGCTACTTTTTCTCTGTTTGGTACACCGAAGGCATACACACACACACATACACACACTCTAATGTTATGCAGCATGCTCTGTGATAATATATTTAATTGACTCATTAACA
>JAQFJA010000001.1:29140911-29153779 GCA_029874485.1 Naso brachycentron
CCATTGTCCTGTAAAGCACATTGTGCTTCCATTTGGAATGAAATGTGCTATATAAATAAAGTTTGCTTGCTTGCTTGCTTCAGCTGACAATTACCATCAACACTGACTGGACATACACATGAAAAGTGGTGGATTTTCACTTAAATGACAGATTCACATGACATATTGTGCAGGGATAAAATAAAACTCTACCTTTGGCAAGGTCATCAAAACTGGACCTCGCATCTGGGTGCCTCAGCAGAGACTTTGGAGTGAAAATAATCAGCTGTGGGAAAAAAAGGGAAAAGTTTCTGTCAGTGACAAACAACAGATTGAGCCCGTCATCTGTGTCTTCATTGTGCACTTTGAAAAAACTCTAGATATTTTTTAAAAAATCTCCGTTCACGCTAATTTGTTGCCACCACATAGCACACAACATCATCACTGGGAAAACAAAACATTTCTTTAACAATCAAATAAATAAAAAGCCTCTGTGCTCAGTCGACCAAGTCTATATTTTCAGAGTTTTCATAAAAAAACAAACAACATTATCCCCAATTGGCCTCCTCACTAATTTGCTCGGGAACTAATTTTCTCATGCTTCACAAAGCATTGCATTTATGTGCGACAGGGGATCAGTTAAAACATTCACTGTGGCTGAAAACTATGAAACTGAAAAAAAGAGCTGTGCATATAAAAAAAGGAAAATGCTGCACACCCCAAAACTTTCTACACAAACTGTACTTCTACTTTAAGGGTTCAGAGTGCTATGTGAGGACATACGGAGCAATATTTGTAAATTAATAAGATGACATTCTTCTTTAAGCATATTTTAATATAGTTTTCTATAATAAAACGTCCGTCATGTTGAATCAATGAACATATATTAAGTTGTAAAACCAGTTTCCACCTGCCTTTGATTTAATCTGATAAAACAAAGATGAAAACAGGGTAGACATGATATGTTTCCAGTCAGAAATAAGTTTTATAAGTCTGTAAAGTTTTCTAAACATTGGTGAAATGTTGTCAAATGACCATCTGGATTTTTAATGTAATGCCTTGGATTTGTCTGTGAGGAAAGCAGTGGCTTATGTGTGATTTTAAGTCAAAATCTCTGCAAAATTTCAAAGAAAGACACACTTACAATTTAATGAAGAGGAATTTACTCTTTACCGGTTTTCTGAATGGCAGCAAAATCTGCCGTCTGAGCACATGACAGTAGTTTGCAGGTGTGGAGCAGTTGACCACAATCCAGTTACAGTCGTACAGCTGCTGGACTTCAAAATCTCCATCAAACTCCTAGGTAGAAAAAACAACAACAAAGGAATTCAGAAGTTTTTTGGCCCAACAAATCAAAAATGCGCGTTATAGTTTTAGTTGCAGCAAGGTTTTTTCCTTGTGACAGGAGTTAGAGCGTGCTCACACACGCACATGCACACGCACATGCGCGCGCACACACACACACACAGGACAGGGAATGTTAATCCCTTAATATGCTTGCACTAATAGTTTGATCAATATCCCATTTAAAGATGAATCTGGGAAGCTTCTGCTGATGCAGCTGCTGTGGTTTCCAGCATGAGAGTTACCTCGAATCAGCTCACCCCCGAGACCTGCCTCACTGCTGAATACCAACGCTTTAGAGGCCATAATGAAGAGACTTCTCAGCTTTATGGAGATTGGACCTAATCACTTCAGCCATCACTTAAATGGTTATGACACCAGCATGCCAATAAATCAGGAGGCTGTGGGATGGCACCTGCAGCACACTATGCGGTGCACTTCCTTTGACATATATCATCAGGTTATCGTGTTCCTTAAATTGGTAACCATTTAAGCCATACTCTTAATAGTACATGTGAACGTACTGGGAAATGATCTGGATCATCTTTGCTCATTTGCAGAAAGCGTTCAGGTCGAGCTGATGAATGTTCTGGGCCCTGAGGACACAGAATAACAAAATGAAAACATATATAGCAAAATATCTGAATTGTTCTGTAAATACAACTGAATAACAATACAACCTGGATTATTTTCACTTCTCACCATTCCCTCCATCCCATGTGGCAGCAGTAGGATAATACCGTTGTTGCGGACCCACTTGGCCTGACCCGGGCTGATGAACTGGTCAATGATACACTGGGCTGTGTTGTGAAAATCTCCAAACTGAGCCTCCCAGAGGATTAGAGCATTCGGACTGGCCATGGCAAAGCCAAGCTCAAAACCTGAAGACACGATCATCTTTACAAAGAGCAACAAAATAACTCAATATTGCACACTGTGCAGCTGGAGTGGCTTCTTCCTTACCCAGCACTCCATACTCTGACAAGGAGCTGTTGCAGACAGTGTAAGGAGCCTGGTTGGCCCACATGTGGTTCATGGGAACACAAATACGTTTGTCCACCTCTTGGTCATGCAGAACATGATGACGGTGACTGTAAAACACAAGAGGGCAGAAACAAAAAGTACTAAAACAGTCTTGTGGGAACAAGATTACAGTTGTACTAGTAGTTCTGTGAAGTTGTACTTAGGCACACCTGTCAGTTAAATGCTAAAGTCAGCACGCAAAAATGCCAAATTTCAGCAATTATAATATTTATCATGTTTATTATGTTGCCGTAGCACTGTAGTAAACTATCATCAACACCAAAATTAGTGGGATTCATCCTCTGGAGATCATGAGAGTCCATCCAATAGTTGTTGAGATATTTCAGCCTGAACAAAAGTGGACTGAAGAAGGACAGACAGACATTGCATTACCGAGAGCCGAGCTGCTCTCATGGCCAAGTAAAACCACTTCTGTGCCAACTCAGTAGCTAACTCAATATTTGGCACAAAATATTTGGCACAAAATAAATCAATGCAATGACATCATCTGTTGCTAATAAGAATCATGTATCACATTTAGCTAAGAAGGTATAAAATTGAAGAGGTTGTTAAAAAAAAAAAAGGTTTTCAACAGGGAAGCGATTTATGATTATTTTCATCATTAAAGGGAAAATCCACCACTTTTCATGTGGATGTACAATCAATGCTGATTGTAACTGCAGTTAATTAAATCAACAAATTTCTCAGTTTGTGCTATACTGACTGAGAAAGCTGAGTTTTCTGAGTTGTCCTGCTCACACAGCTGTTCTTGCAGTGCCTACATGTACCAGGATGCATTGCATCACAATAAAAACCAGCACTTGCTGGATCTCCAAGGTTGTTATCCATTGCATCGGAATGTGTCTTTAATTTAATATTGCGTCACTTTCAATAACAAAAAGTTTTTGGTCCACCAGAGACAGAAAATCCCCTCCAAACAAACATGGTTGGCTCGCCTGGAGTGCAAGGGGAAAGGCGACGGGTAAACAGTTTGTAGTTCTTCCTGGAGCCGATGACCAAGAGATTTTGGAGCTGCATCCCAGAGACACAGAGAACACAGTAAAATATACTGTTGGGTTTCACAGTATATCCTTAATTTGGACAGACAGAAGTTGCCCTTTAAGGGCTGAACTCTATCACCTGTAACAAACGTTACGTTATGACTCCCAGAGACTCCGACGCCTCTCTGCAGATTAAGAACTACTAGAAATGTAACTGTGATATAAGAGTGAACAAAATTTTTCTTGTGATGATAGTGATGGCAACAAAACCCTGAGGTAAGACAGTTCAAGAGGAATTCAACAGAGGTCCATCCAAATTCCTTTAAGAAAAGTTCCTCGCTCGTGAAAGATATTTTTCCAGGGGTGATGAGATGTGCTCTATGTGCTGTAGGTCCACAGGAACTAACAGTGAAACAAAGTGTTGCACCTTCATTAAACCTTTTACTCACTCAATAAGGCATTAAATTCATACGAACTAAAACCAGAATCAGAAGGTTTGACGCCATCTCACACTGATGTTTGATAGTTTTCAACTCTTGATGCTGCTACAAACATTTTTAATGGTACAAAATAGAAAACTGCTGCTTAATGATTAACTTCTCAGTCACACTCACACATTCAGGGCAGCGAGCTCCTGTGTGAGGTGAGGTGGGGAGAAATTTCGAGTTCAGTGTCTTCAACATGTGAACAGGAGGGGCTGAGGATCGAACCACCAACCCTGTGATCAGTGGACGACCCGCTGTACCTCCAAAGTCGCCGTGCCCCTCCCCAAAATGCTTCTAAGCATTTTTCTAGGTTTTATTGTGAACAATAAGTATTATGTAGCAAACCTACAAGATTACTGAACTTCCGCCATTTTAGGTTCTATAATACCTTTGTTGTTACTGCGGTGTTTCGGGTGTGAGCAGTACGAGCACAACATTTTGGGACTACTGTGACCTAAATCAGTAAAATAAGGCTTATGTGTGAAAGTAAAAACCGTAATGTAAGAGTGAAACTAAACTAAAAGCCAAAGAGATGATAGTATGAGACAAAACAAAACTTCACTTGTCTCGAGTCTCTGGCACAGACACAGCTGCTGCACAGAGAGGGAGGAGACAGTCGCATGGTTTCAGGTTGACGTGGCGATCGCCTACTCTCAGGCTGTCTTGGTTTGGCATTTTATCTACAGGTAACTTGGCCACAGATGAATACCAGAAACAACGAAGTGAGAGCTGAAGTACTTCCTCCTCAGCAGGCTCCCTGGTCAAACGAGTGAACCACATTTGAATGTTAATATTCTTTTATCGCGTTTCCATCCCTGACAGAGACGCTCTGCTCACTGATGGCTGACAGTGTTCAAAACATGCTCAAACAAAGCCATGCTGACAAATGCAGGCCCATTCAGATGAACTGCGGGTTCCACCTGCCACAGCGTCACACTCAATGGGCTAAAGTTTCAAAGCTCTGCTCCAGTCTGCTTAAGGCAGCAGCGCTGATCGATACACCCACCCAGAACTAAGATGTGGTTTTCGTTTCCATTTAAAGCGCACGTTTGTTAGCGGGTCTAAAAAAAATCGGCAGCACTTTCCTTGGTTTGGAGAAGGTGAATGCAGCTCTTCTGAGTCCCAGGAGGCAGGGAGATGGTGAGGCTAATAATGTGCCAAGCAGTTTCTGCAGGATGTGTGTGTTTGTGTGTGGGTGTGCGGAGGTTGTGTAGGCGGATGGAGGGGGAGCTCGCACACTACCTGGCCATTATATAAAGCTCCCACTCTCAGTTAGAGGTCTCTGTACTGAGTGCCAGCTCCCGTCCGATCCTCCTCCCCTTCATGTCCTCCCCTCCCCCCACCTCTTAGCCTTCCAGCTACTCTGACTCAGGCCCAACTCTCCGCCTCTTGTTCTCTCTCTCTCCTGCGTCTGTGGTGTTAAAAATCACAACGCACATTGTGCATCCAACAAAAACACCGAGTTTGGTACTAAAATATGGATCACGCTATTTCCTCCCCAAACAGGATCATCTCATGTGACCCAGCTGGACTGAGTTCAAGATGATTATTAGTGCAATACACAGTGTGGCACCACACCTGAGGCTGCAGAGGTCTAGTCCCAGCTTGCCACAAGCAGACAGTGAATCTGAAACCATCCTCTTCACTGCTCCACGGCACAAAGCTGTGATGACATGGAGGTTGTAATCCATTGCCAAAACAGTGCAGGTACATGCTGCTGGTAGCAACCAAACCTAACAACACAGATCTGCTGCCATGTTTGTGGAAAAAGACGACTGGCAGGAAAAACTGAACACCTGTTAGAGTTTTCCTGACCTCATCCTGCAGAAGACAAAAGCAGCGGAAGCTATCAGGCCAAAAACAAAGACGTTAGACACCAAACTCCCACTGCACTCGTTTGGCGAGAAAATGAAGAGGAGTAGGAAGAGCAATGAGTTGCACTTGCCCTCTTTTAATCCTGCCGAGTTGGCGAAGGTCGGCAGACACGGAGATGAAGGGAATTACAGAGACAGAAGCCTCAGACTGCAGGCTGTGCAGCAGGCGTGTTGCTGGTAGAGAAGAAAGCACAGATGCTTTTTAAATCATTAGTGTCACATCTGACACTCAGGACCACCTGAGAACTGCAAATGGATTATTTTGGTCAAGCCCTGAGCTTCATTCAGAAAAAGACGGCAGCCTGGAAGGCCATACCAGGCTGCTCTGTGCTGAATGACGTCTCCCAGTTCAGTTTGTCACACCTCACTACTGCCACATGATAAACAAACAGCAAAGACACCATAACTACTTTAGTCAGATCATTTATATGAAAAGAATTAATGGCGATAAACAGTGTTTTTGTCCTTTTATGCCATTCATGTAATGATTTTACAAATGCAAGTACATCCCTTCAAAGAGCAGTGACAATAAATAAAACCACACAACAAAAAAAACAACAAATCGGTCTCAGGATCTGTCACCAACAGTTTCACTTACAGAAAAATTAGACGTGGCGCTCATGAATGAGCAGAGCCATTAAATCCTTCACAGGCAGGATGGAGAAAACGGATTTTTTTGTTGCTGCTGTTTTTAAGCAGAGTGGATGTACTAACTGTTTCACATCAATGGGCTCAAAACCCAAAATGTTTTCACACTGGAGCTGTGCAGCTCTGAAGAGAGCGACACTGTAAGTGTGCATGTGTCATATATGTTTTTTTATGGGAATAAGTAACTGGCAGGGCTGCATGGCTCTGCATTGATCTTCACCAAAAAAAGAAGCTTTCTTGAGTCTGTAGAATATGATTAAAATCAGAATGACTCTGCTGCAGAGCTGCAACGATTACAAAATTATTCACCAACTATTTTGACAATTGATTAATCACTTAGGCTTTGTGTTTTAAATAGAAAGGTAAAAAGAATTGCTGGTTTAGCCTCTTAAATGTGAGGATTTGCTGCTTTTCTGTGTGTTTTATGTTCGTAAATGAGGAGTCTTTGTGTTTGGGCTGCTGTTTGGACAAAATCTGGGAAATTGAAGTGAGCCTTATTCACACTTTTTGGACATTTCATGGAATAAATGATTAATCGATTAATCATGAAAATAATCGGCAGATAAATCACTAATGAACATAATCGTTAGTTCTAGCCCTACTCCGCAGCACACAATAACTGAATTAAAATGGATTTTGACACACACACATTTCTCTGTTTACAAATATTGCACATTCCTGCTATTTACAAAGTGCAGAGTGCTGTCGACTGAATGTTGATTCAGCGTACAGCCCGAGTAACTGTGCGCTAACACTGTGCTTTTCACTGATAATGGTTCATATATTGAAGTAACTCTGCGACCACACTGCACTTCTTTCACTGCACAGGCTGAACTAATCAATAAATCAAAGATCAGGAAGTAAAACTACAATCTGAGCCAATTAATTATTAATGATTTCAAGAAAACACTGGCTGTCATGATGACTACATTCATTTTATGGGCATTTTTAGTTTGTTTTTTACAGAAATGTGCTGCACAGGAATGTGTTTATTGCGTAATAAACACTAATATGTTCTGAATACAGAATCAGCCGTCAAGGCCATTATTTAAAAGATAACTGCATCATCACAACATTGTGTTTTCATTAAAGCCTTTAAGCAAAGCACACAAAGCTTTTCTCTTTCAAATGCAGGCGGATTCCTGCTCTCAGTGGGCAACTTCCTAAAGGATGACGAGTGTTTGAAGAATCTGTCGTCCCTCAGGTTACAGGTCAGCGGAGAGGCTGCGGCACGCGCTCACGTATATTATTAAAGTCCACGGTTCAGGACTCAACAGGAACATGAGTTTGCTCGATTCTCCCAGAGGTTCACAATCAGCTCATCAGCTGTCGTGCAGCTACACGTCCAATAAAAGATCAGGCACAAAGATCTGATGAAGAAAATACAAACAAGCCAGCAGCCTTGCAACAGCCTGGTGTCTCCTTATATCCTGACATCATACATGATTTCCATTTGTCTTTAAATGTAAGAAAAAAAATACTGCTTTAAAGTTGTTGCATTAATAAGACTCCCTTTAATCATTAGTGTTTCCTTTAAACTTTCAGCCTGACAAACAGCCCTGAGCACACACATCACACCAAGTCCTAAATCCCTGTCAGACTGTATATTTACTCCATCAACACCCTCTTCAGTAGACTAATGACCAGCCACCCCAACCATCATATCATCAGCCAGTAAGGCCATTAATCAAGTTACTACATCTGTAAATTAGAAAAAAAGTTTCCATCTTCACGCAGCAGCTTACTTCCTCATTAACTTGTTTTTTTTTGAAGCAAGCTGTTCCATATTTTTTTTCAAATGCAGTTTCTGTTTTAGTCAGACTGTACGAATGCAGCAGCTTTCTACAACATGACGTCTCACACGCTGACTGAAGTTAACACACAACTTGGGTTAAAGATTTATTGGAAACTTGCGGCTAATCTTGATTCATGTCGAACTTAAACACGTCTGACACACTGCTGCAAATCTTCAGTGAATTATGAGCCACAAATTACAAAAGTGTCAGTGAAAGTAAACTTGGTACATAAAAGCTGCACAAAGCTGTGCGTCTCCGGGTCTCACAAACACAGCAGAGTGCTGAAGCCTGCGGCAGGATAAAGAAATATTCTGTCATGCAAGATTTTCTAAGACATTTCTTGATTCACACCAAAATCCCTCTGCTAGTCCAGTATTTAAAAACCTGCCAGCTGAGCGGCCAGTGAAACGTCTTTCTCTTCCAGTTGGAAACGCACAATTGAGCTCCAAACTGCTACCCATGTCTATCTCAAATGTGACATGTTTCCATGGCAACAACACTGTATAACAAAATCACCACAGGAGTTTAGATAGGCTCCATCTCGCCAAAGCCAAACAGAAGTCGACTGCTGCCTCACGGGGCAAAGTGTTGAACAATAACGTGGCTTAAACGCTGATTTGACTGAACATACAGAACATGTGACATGAGCAGAGGGAGCATGTTTCTTTATCTGACGGCTGAACTGATAAACCTGATAACATGCTGAGGACAGTAAAAGAGGTAATAAACTCTGAAGCAGTTCAATGCTAAACACCTCTGACATCCCGCAACAGACGAGACGTCACGTTACACACAACTGACTGTTTCCTGTCATACACCTCAAATCCGCACACAATACCAATCTGGATTTAAATTTCTGCCACTTTTGTGTTTGTGAAATGCAAAAAAATCTGTAAATCTAACTGTGAGCCACACACACCCCAACATATGCACAGTGTGAGCTTCACATACATCAGCAGATGAGAACAGCTGTTGTTCACTCTGGAGATTTTAAGGTAGAACGTTTATCATTCTTCAACACAGGCTTGGATACCGTGATGCCAGTTGAAGCCCTTTTTTGCTACTTACAAAACAAAAATATAAAAAGGCATTAATACAGAAGCCATACAACAAGTGATGCACCAAAATAAACATTTGTGGTCGAAACCAAAACCAAAAATAATAAAACACTCATCCAAAAACGCGTTTTTTCTCAGTTTTTATTTATTTTGTCATTTTTTCCACCATCTCATAAATTAATGTGATTTGGTCATGCTTTTCAACAAAAGAAAAAAAAAATCCTTTACAAAATTACAGCCACATTTTGCTTTGGCCCTGCCACTGTCAAACTTTACTGCCTTTTCAAAGACATTGGCCATGGATGGTGTTGTAACTTTATATGAGGAAAATGTTTATTTCATGAGGATTTATACGTTAAAAATGTATTAAACACTTAAGTTAATATTCCATATTGAACAGTCAACATAAAACACTGAGTTAAAGACGACTGTGCATTTCATTTGATATTTGATATGTAAAACACAAGTGCAGATAATGATTTTAGAGGTCAGATGCTCCAAGTTTACTGTTAGGTCTTGGTGGGCTTCATTACCCATGATGCTCTCTGGGCGGAAGAGAAAGAGAAGTTTTTGTTTACTGATTACTTCAGGCTCTCGTAGCCTCGCTGTTGTTCGCAGCCAAAATGTATTTCTTAGTCAGTCACGAGCTAATGTCATGTAAATCCCCTTTTTCGCTCACTAAAGTGACGTCTGATTTTAAGAAACGGCTTGTGTCGTTATTTTTAAAGGTGAAAGAATAAGCTACAAGATGGAGTTGGTGTGCCGGCACTAATGTCAGCAGGAGCTTTACTGTTCGCTGCTGCCGCCGCCATCTCTTCTTGTTCTAGCCTCAGCACGGCAAGAAAAAACACCCTTGTTCAGTAAAAATCATTCAACCTTTTGAAGTATTTGGCCAAACACCGAAAGCGCTTTTTTCTTTTTTTTTGGCTATTTTTGGCCAAATAATTTCGACTGGCCGAACTTTCGGTGGTTCTCTACATAAAACAAACAATTATTTATGGCGGCGTGAGGAGGAGCCCGGGGAAAGAAGCTGCCCTGCAGTCTTGTGGAAAGGCAGCAGTTACTGATGGATCATGTGCAGGAACACAGCAGAGTGAGCAGGATGTTCTGTGGTGGGTTTGTGTCTTACTGTCTTTGGGCTGCGCACACGCACCTCACCGCACCGACATCACTGATGCTGAATAAATTGAGGGGTTTTAAACACCTGCTGCAGAGCAATCCTCTCCTGGCTGCATACATCCTGTGCCAGTTTGAACTGTTTCCAGTTAGGATTCTTGCTCTGCATGGGAAATTTCACCTTCTTAAGTTTTCCCTTAAAAATACCATGGTTTCCAACTTTTTCTGACTTTCTGACTTTTTCCAACTTTTTCTGAGGTGTGTGATGCTGAAAAAAATGGTTCACCTTCCTCTCCATCATCAGGTCCCTGTTGACGTTGAGCAGCAGGGTCATCTGTGCACCACTCTGCTGACTGTTGATTCCATCCTGATACGAACTCTCATCGCCGTTTGAAATCTGTTTCCTCTGTTTCGGGGCTTGCACTCATGGGTGCACACACGGTGTGAGCAGGAGGGGGCTGAGCACACAGCCCGAGGTGGCTCTAGAATTCAGCACCAGAGTGGAGGAGGTGTGACTGCCAATCTGAAGTGTCTGGGGTCTGTTTGTGAGTTCAGTATCCAGGTGCAGAGTGTGGTGCTCGAGCCCAGGGCGCTGACTTTGCCAGTCGGTTTGATGGGGGAGATTGTGTGGAATGCTGAGCTGGAATCAACAAACAGCTGTCTGATGTGGCTGTCATTATGCTCAAGGTGTGTGAAGACTGAGTGGAGTCAGCATCCTCTGTTAGGGTTGGGCCGGTATAAAAATTCCTACATCAGTTTGATATCAGACCTTACCATTATACCAGACTTTCACCACTAGGTGTCGCACATCTCAGCCTACTGAACTGGATGACACAAAGTGTTTCGCAACAGCCAATCAGCATTGGGATTCTCCCGACGTCACTGACGTCCAGACATTGAGACCCAAACAGCTTACTGTGTGTGTGTGAATAGTTTGGAGCTGTAACTAAAACAAACTTTATAACGTTAACTTACACCACAGTATTAAGTAATGAACACAGACACGACGTCATCAAGTTTTTCAACGTTTCTGGGACTTCCACAACTAACATCGGGCAGAAATGATGATTAAAATGGCCCTAATTAATGGTAGAAATCCCCCCTTCCTCCTGACGGTAATAGCTAAGCTAACATCTTAATTGTGGCAGAGAGACACATAAACAGACTTCCTGTTTATTTTATAAATACAGACATAACATCCTTAAGCTGATACAGATGATTGTGATGATTAATGATGGAAACCCCCCCTTCCTCCTGACGCTAATAACTTCGTCACAAGGGTTGTAACCTTGGTGAGCCAATTTTAATATTTGTTGAGCACACTGAGAACTAGACTTTACGCCATATGTTGAATGTGGTGACAAAACCACTTTAAGGCTGTGTGTCTTGATAATGTGCCACGCAGCTGTGCAGACTGAGCTCTGAGCTGAATAGCGCGCACGGTCAGTCGTTTTCGTCTGTAGCCTAATCAACCATCATAATATGTTAATCACACTGTCTTGTTGCTTGTTCTTAATATAATACGATTTAGATTTGTCGGGGCCGTTGGGTGTCAGTACATATTGCTGCTGATGCTTCCACTTAGCCAGGATCTTACATCATGACAAATGCCAGTTTAGCTGATTTCACACAAAATTAAACCGGTTTAAGCTGTACATCAGACCGGACTGGTTAAACCGGACACAGGCCCAAGCCTATCCTCTGTCGATCTGCTGCTTCTGAACGCAAGCTGATGAAGGTCCAGTCTGGCTGGGATGTTTGTTTTGATGTGCTGGAGACCCAGCCTATCAGAATGGGAGGGAGCGCTTCAACAACACACTGCAGACTTTTTCTTCACAGCAACGATGGTGGTTGTCTTGACAGGAGGGAACCCTCCTGTGCGACAGGTATATTGTAAAAATGTTTTCAAGTTTTCCATGTGAACCTCTAATTCTATTTAAACTAATAATTAGCTGCAGCGAAAATGACACTGACAATTAGAGAAAGAGGCAGGTGTTAAAGAGACGTAGTGGAGCAGAGAAGAGGACCTGTATCATTAGGGATTAACCTCGCCACAGGCTCCACAAATAGACTGTCTCCACCTATAAGCCACCAGCGCACAGACTGTTATTTGTACTGCCAGGCTGCTGCTGCTGCACAGCTCTGCAGAAGAGAAAAGACAGTTCAAAGAAGCTGAGGCGGATCGGGCCTCCTGTGAAACAAAATGCAATGCAACAGGACACATTCGGGGGCCTGGAAACATCAGAGGCTTCACAAGCAGAGATTTGTCTGAGACGACTGCACCGCACGTTCACACAGTCACTGTGTACGCTTACAAACAGTCTGAGGTAACCACGAGCAAAGTGAACAGAACAGATCAAAGCTGAGACAATTAGTCAAATAACAGATAAGTGAGTCGACAGAACATTTATTACCACCTATTTTTATATTCAGTAATAATTTTACGTCTTAAAGCAAAAATCTGGTTTCCTGCTTTTCTTTAGTAAGCTGATCATGTTGAACTATTTGTTGGGTTAAAAAAATCTATCTGAAGATGTAAATCAA
>JAQFJA010000001.1:29155227-29165892 GCA_029874485.1 Naso brachycentron
ACACACTTAAGGGAAAATCCACCACTTTTCATGTGGATGTCCAATCAATGTTGATGGTAATCGTAGTCAACTGAAGCAACAAATTTCTCAGTTTGTGCTACATTGACAGAAAGCTGTTGAGTTGTCCTGCTCACACAGCTGCTCTTGCAGTGCCTACACGTACCAGGATGCATTGCATCACAATAAAAACCAGCACTCACTGGGTCTCCAAGGTTGTTATCCAGTGCATCAGAACATGCTTTTTTTTAATATTGCATAATTTTCAAAAACAAGGGGGTTTTTGGTGAACCAGAGCCTGAAATTCTTCTCAAAACAAACATGGCGCTCGTTCACCTGCAGTGCGAGGGGAGCGGTGAGGGTTCAACAGTTTGTAGTTCTTCCTGGAACCAGAGAACATCCCTAACTTGGAAAGATAGAGATAAGGTTGAAAATTAGCAGAGTTGCCCTTTAATGCAACTAAAGGCAATAAAACATGATCCATTAACACTGACAGCTCTCGAACACAGGAACAAGCTCACAGTCCTGTAAAACTCTAACGGTGTCTGTGAAGGTTGAAACTGGGATCATTTGCGGCGACCTGAACTCACTCATGGAGAACAAATCCAGCTAAAACAAGTCGGACTTTGGAGGCAGTTTACAGTGAGCCATCCATTCACCATCGGACGGACACTGGGCTCAGTAAATATGAGCTGTCAGGAACGTTAACGATCACTGAATGCTTTCATAGCCCGGATGAAAGGCAAAGAGTCACGAGTGGCTGTACTGGTTATGCTGGTTATACTGGCGCATTACTGGACAAATGGAATATACCAACACTCGAGAGTCTCAGCAAAAAGAGGCATCTATCACAAACATAAACAATAAAAATAACATTTAGACAAAAAATACAGATCTGAGTCGTGGCATAAATAAAATAATGACACCCACGGAAGAGGAGCCTCCGGTCTGGTCACAACTGACTGACTCATTTTCTGAGTTAATTCATCAAAAAGCAAGAACACATTAAGAAAAACATTCAAGAGTGTCTCAGTCAGTGTTCACTGACTTCTTATTTTCATTTGGCGATATCATGTAGACAATGAAAAAACAATAAAACAGGGGAAACTGATCGGGGCTGAAGACTTTTCAGGGTCTCATCTCTGTGAATTTAAAGGCTGTTTTTCAACACACAGGGTTCAACAGCTTGAATAATTCAACAGCAAGTCTGTCTCCAAAGCAGAATTCCTCCAGAATCCTGAGGAACTGTGTCGAGCTTATTGGAGATTTTTCCTCCACAACATTTCACAGATGTTCCTGCAGATTTCTTTCAATTTTTCTGAGAGGAAACGTCCAAACAAGAAGGTTTGAAAGAGTTCAACAACAACAACAAAAAGAAAAACAACACTCATTTGGGGCAGAGAGACAAAACAGCTTTTCCACAACTAAAATTACAAAGAGGAGGAAAAAAAATCAGCAGCAGCATAGTCGAGCATTTCATGGTTTGTGTGGACTCCGTCATGTTTATGCCAGGGAGTCATAGAGACTGAGAGCAGGTTAGAAAGAGCCCATCAGTCACGAGCACAACACTGAGCTACCTGTGCAGCTTCAAGCTTCCTCATCGTGGGAGTGTGTGAACATCATGATCACGACTGCAGGGTTTGAGGTTAACACACACACATCCAAAAAAGAGACTTCCTTCGTGTCTGTGCAGGCAAGAAACCCCCACGGTGTTTTTCATTTTAACCAGAGCAGCTTGTAATGTGACCGAAAAGCCCAGCCGGAAATATCAGACTACAGACAACTATTTTTATCCTCAACAGACTGTTTAAACTGAGAGAGAACAACTTAAGCTCCTCATCTCGGAGAATTTTCTTATTTTACTGTGTTTGTTCACTGGAGATCTGCTTTTAATCAATAAAACAAATAATTTCCTGATTAACTGACAATGAAAATATCCAGCAGTTCCAATAATTGATTTATGAGAAACATGGGAGAGGCAAGTGCATCTGACCATCATTAATAAGGGAAAGCATGTGATGTATCAGCACTGCTGGACAATAAGACAACATCTGGATTCTGAAACGAGGCTGTAGCTACAAACCGGTTGGTGTCAGTGTGCTGAGCAGCAGCTGGCACAGAGCAGCCCGTATAGATCCGCAGATCCCGGGCAGGCAGAGGAGACACACCGGGGGGAAAGTCTAAAAATAGCCCAAGACTCCTCAATCGATAAGTGCAGAAATGTTCCAGCTGCAAGTTGCATTAACAGCAGCTGCAGAGTGACACTGGAAGGTTCATCAGCTGCACCGTTACATGAGCGTGTGTGTGTGTGCGCGCGTGCATCAACAGGTAAAGCGAGTCACAGGTGATGGACAGGCCAGGTAACGTGACTCAGCGGCGGACGCACTCTGCCGCGCTGTGAGCTGCTCGTATGAACTTTCGCAGCGGTCATATTTACAGGGTCAGGTTGCGTCCATGTGCTGCTTTCAAACCCACGCGCATCACGCCGCCGCTGCTGCTGTCACATTCAAACCGCCCGGTGACAGTCTGGCGGCTGCGGCGCGACACATGCGCGCAAACGTTATTTTTTGCACATTTTCATGAAAGCGCACAGACAGTTTTCCTGTCATGACGTGACGCGCTGACACGGCGTTCAAACAAAACACCGCGCGCGGTTACAAAGTGACTGCCGACCTGCCGCGAGCCGCTGTGCGGGAGAAAACGCTCCGTTCAGCCAAACCAGCGCGTCTCAATATCAACATAAACATGCTCGCGCAAGCTTTGACGCTCGCGGATTCACTGAACTTCCTGCTGCGTTTGCGCCATTAACACCAAATCTGAGCGCATCTCAGCGCGCGGAGGCTTAAATCACTGACGCGCGGTGCGCCCGGACAATCAAACGCTCGCTTACCGAATAAATTTATCACGATTTCAGGCTGCGCCTTACCTTCAGTTCCGCACTCTCCGCCATCTTGTATTTGATTGCGCAGGCGTGCTGAAGGGTTGTCACATGACTGGGACGCGCCGTGCGCTGGCGTGAACGCGCACACAGCAACAGGGGTGCGTTCAGGAACACGAATGATAAGAGGAAAACCAGCGGTTGGATGTTGTAGAATGGGACGAACTGCAAAAATAGCATGAAAACAACAACAACAACAACAATGTTAACTTAATCTGAGCTCATTAGTTTTTACGGACCTTTCAATAAATCTCAAAGTCCTCTTGAGTCATGATGGAGGCAGTTTGCACAACAAAGCTGTTTTTTCTGGAACTGAAAGCTCCAGAACATAAGTAGACCTTGAGTTGGGCTTTGTTTATCTCACTGATTCAATATTTGAATTTCCTTTTCCTGTTTTCTCTGCTTGCACCTGCACCAATGTTCAGCAGAGGCTGTGTGACGTGATGGCTTTTGAATCTGCCCACACTGCAGCCTAGATTTTCTAAGATGATTTCAAGTGCTGCCATGAGTGGTGAAATGATTCTGACTGTTTTTTATTATTATTATTATTATTATTATTATTATTATTATTATTATTATTATTGTAGTTGTTGTTGTTGATAACAAAATTCTTACCTTGTTTTACATGTTTTATTGAGAGCATCTTGTCTTATTGTATTGTATATTGTGTGGTACGGCCTTTCGTGGCTATATCTCAAATAAACACGATGCTGTAGCCATTTAATTTCAGGAAATACATAAACTGAGGGATGTGATGTTGTAATGATAAAATAATTTTTTTGACAAGAAATTTAATGTCTGATTGGAGTGTGATGATATAAATGACAGCAGCTACAGATGATCTTGTTTTAAAATGTTGTTTCTGTTTGACGTTTTTAAAGTGTCTATATCATGTTAGTGTTTTAATGTGTCTAGATGTTTCTGTGCTGTACAACAAACTATCTTTCAGAGGATATTAAAGTTTTTCTAAATCTAATTTGTTGTTATTTTAATGTACAAATGTCAGCATTGTTATTCAGAAATGAAGGTCATATCTGACTTTTAAACAATGTAAACCAAGTAATTTTTTCTCTGTCTCAAATATATTAATTTTATTATTCTCAAACATCAATTAAATCTTGTCAGCTATGTTTGGTGTTACAGTGCCACCTACTGGAAGGCTGTTAGCAGAAAAAGCTGCAGCCTCCCAGCATGCTGTGTGTTCGTCCCATCTATGCTGCTGTTGATGTTCATGAGCCACAAAGAGTTTGCTGAGAGCTTCACGCTGCTCTGCCTCATCTTCATAATGACACGAACCCAAACAGCAGGAGGCTGAAAACACGTCTGATCAGTCTGTTGTCTCCATGAAATCTTCCTCAGCCAGCCTCTGGTAGTTTGCTTTGAAAAGAGGAAGGACTCAGTTTGACACTTGGCTTGTATATTATGTTGACACTAACTTGTAGCTTGAACGCTGAACCCGACTGCAACACCTTTCTCTCTCACCTGAGAGCTTCTGTGGACGGTTTCCAGTGGAACTATCTTATTTTTTGAGGAATAATCTATATGTAAACCTCTGACACTGTTTTCTGCAAATGATCACTAAAAACAGTTTGTCCAGCAGGGACGAAAAACACAGAAGAAGAAAGTTCACTGCTCAGTTCTATAGCCTATTTTTTAAGTTCTGTGATCCACACAAACAAAATTTCAGGCACCTCCTCACTGTCTAGTTTTATTTGGAGAACTGGGGAACCCACATTTTTTGTATCTTATATTTCTTTTTTAACATGACCAACAACTGTTATTTATATCAATAAGTAACTTAAGATAAAAAATATATATTTATGAGGAAATTTTAATTTTGAATATTGTAGATTTTTGGAGGAAATGTGTACCCGTTCACAAAAAGCTGCTTTAAAGGGAAACTCTGACAATTTTCAACCTTATTATGTTGTTATACTTGATATTTGTTATACTTAAAATAATTTCATTCTTATCTTATTTTTATTCTTATTGATTGGAAATCCACATGAAAAATGATGGATTCTTCCTTTAAAGGCTCAACACCTGGACATATAGATCATATTTCTCCCTTTATTTTTTTTTAGAAATGCAGTTGAGTAGTTGGGCCACAGGACAGCACTATTCCCCACTTTGGTGTTTAGAGTAAACCGTATTGGGTGGTTTTTTATCCTAACAAAACCACTTTCACCAAGTTTAAAAGGAATGTTAGATCATTACACAAGTTTCTGGTTTTATCTTTGTCTTAAAACAGCAACATTACAAGAAGAAGAACACATCCTGACAGCTGATAAAGTTACAGTCAGTGCTGTTCCCCCGGAGTTTAGAACGAAAGGAAGCTCGCACATCTGTCAAATTCTGACATCTGTCAGGTGGGAAGGTCAGAAATGTTGGAGGCATTGAGTGTGATGCGCATGAGAGAGTTCCTGTTGGAGGCAGTTAGCGCCATGGTGAGGAAACACGGGAAACAGACAAACAAAATGTTTTGAATGATGCAACAGAGAGACATTCTGAACATTTCTGCAATTTTCTCCTTCAGCCTGTGAGCACGGCACACTTGGACATCTGTAAAACAAAAGTTTTTGTTCTTTTCGGGGATGTCTTGGCAAATGTACACCACAGATAATGCATGAGTGCAAAAAGTGGCATTCTGTTTGTTTTGTGTATTCTCTCCTAGTCATGATGACACGGATGATGTCATAGTTAAGTTTCTAGTTCTGTGCACTGAAGCGCATTTGCACATTGTCAGTCATTTGGTGTGTGAGTGCTCAGGTATCCAAATCCTCTTTGCCAACAAATTGATTCATTCACTGAAAACAGCAAACTTTGAGTTTTGCTCAGCGTCAGGTACGTAAACGCTACACTTCTTTGAATCATTTCTGCTGGTTATTTAACAGAAACACATCCTCTAAACAGCAGTCTGGTCAGTTAAAATGTGTTCCATACTGTGATGTGTATGTTTAATGGCACATGTGCTGCTTTTGTCTTTTTCGTAAGTTTGATATCTGATGTAAATGAACAGTCATTTCATTTCTGAATGAATCCAACAAATGAGAGCGTCCTTCTTCTCAGAGGAAAAGAGACATCGCTACCAAGCAGAGGTCATCCACTGCACGTGACCTGCAGGTGCAAAGTTCATCTGAAGATTCCATTTTAGTGTAAAGCATGATGTCTCTATGTTAATGCTCACTGAATCTGTTGTGCAGAAAATGATATATGGAGGACCACAAGGGTCACGGAAATTGTAATAAAGTATTTCTTTAATTAAAAACTACTTGTACAAATCAAAACCGGAATTACTGAATTCTCAAATCCATTAATTGATTCATAAATAAATGGAAGAATTTTATAAAGAATTTACAAATGAAACTTTAAGACAGTGAATAAGTACATAGTTCAAAAATACATCTATGAATTCCGAAATAAATAATTGAATTTAAAAATGTATTTGAAAATTCGGTTTTAAAAACAGAAATAAATAACTGAATTCATAAACTGAATTAAGGATGCAGCTTTTAATTGAGCATTTAAAAGGGCAGTTCCTTTTCTCGTTTTCATTTCCATTTCCTGGCTGCTCTTCTGTATCCTGTTAGCTAATCGACAGTCATTAAGCCTCTCCGTTTAGATTTTCCATGACACTTTGGGCCTTGAGCTGGTAAAACCGGGTAAAAAAAATGCACATTAGCCATGGGATGTAACAAGCTTTCTGATTGGTTATGTGGCTACAACAATAGGAGCTCACTGCTGGTTTAGGAAGTGTATTTGTAAATTTTGATCCCCGTAAAGGTTTGGGCTGGCCCTGCATTGTTATATGGATTTTAAAAAACTTTTATGTCCTTCCAGCAGTTAAAGTAGGAATAAGAACTACCTGCCAGTTTGATCTGGGTTAACCTTTAAGAAGAGTGGAAACTTCCTTCAGTGTCACAGACTGAACTGTTGTTATGACAGCCAGCTTCATGAAGTCCTGTTACCTTTTTGAATGAGAAAGAACTTAAATGCTGGAGGGATTTGGGTTTAAAGATGGAAAGAACCTGTCTAATTGTGTTTGCTGTACACTATATTTAAGATGTAGGTTATTTCTGTTATTATTATAATTATTTTTTTTAACATTAGATTTATCTCACTCCGTGCTACACGAGTTTATTCCCTCAGCTGCATACCTGGAAAATATAACATACTCACAAAGGATTTATTTATTTATTTATTTTGTATAAAATATAAAAACTTTTATTGATTACATAGAGAATCTCTCAGCTCACATGACTGGATGACTGTCTTTACTTTGTAAATTCATTTTCCAAATTTCACTGATGTGCAGTGAGAGTTTTTGCACCATCACTGACTGTTTGGTGTGTGTATGCAAACACTGGTACCAGGGCAGGGTAAACAGAAAACAGGGGTCGTGACAGATGATGTGTTTATGTATTTATCTCATCATAAAATCAACATCGTCATGGTAGTGCAGGCGTTGCTTTCTAAAAGGAAGATAATTAGACCATTACACTTTGAAAAAAAAAGCCCTTATGCATTTTTCTTTCTTCCGTTGAGCACCAGCGTGGTCTGCTGTTTCCGTTGGTAACAGCATCAGTAGAAGAACTCCTTACAAGGAGAAGTTTAAAGTAGATTGGACACTCAAGCTGCCTCCAAAGCTCACCTGCTTTTACCTGATAAGATCATCAACAGGTCACAGCTGAACAGTGACCGGTCTGAAATGAATTTATTACGTTTGCAGGCAGTCTCACAGTTTTTGAGCACTGAGCTGTGAGTCACTGAGTGGTTTCTATCTGTGGCCACTGATTTGTGTGTTTTTGTTTCTACTTTTTCCTCACACCCTTCCTCACCTACATCCTCCTATTGATCCTTTATTGGTTAATGACTAAAGCTTATGATCATGATTTTTGATGTCTTGAATAACAATAAAAGGGGAAACAGACCGAAAATGTTTCTCTGCGTGAGTTCACTTGAGCAACAACATAATTTACGTAGGACAATAGTGCTAATTAACTAAAAGAGTCCATTTGTAAGGAAAATAAATAAATACATAAATATATAAAACAAACAGGATTTTACAAAAGTACAACATATGGCGCGACTCTGCATTGGGTCGTTCACGCTGACGTAACAATCCTAGATTTAACTAATCCCGATTTAATTAAATCTGCTGTTTGAACGAGTCGCTGCTTTGCTTGGACTCGTGGCGGAACTACAGGTAAAGACAGGAAGAGCGGTTTCGACCCGGACATGTGTTCTGTGCGCACCTCCTGCACCGCGCTCGGCTTCGTACAGATGTGTTGATGTGTTGAAGTTCTCGTTAACGTGACCCGCTGCTCTCTCCAGTCTTACGGTAAACAATCATAACGTAATGTTGTTGCAGAATGTGTTTCTAACGCGATGATTTCGGCTTTTTGTCGATGTTCAAGCTGCAGGTTTATTATGACTTCAGATTTTCATTCTCGCTCTCATGTTTTGCATGTTTTGCAGATGTTGTGCGCGTTATTTGTTGATGTTTACAGTTTTGTTTTAAGTTTTGTTTTAATGTGCTGACTTTGCTCAGATGTATTCTAGCGTTGATGGAGTTAAACACTGACAGAATGAATGTGAGTTGTGTTCTTCAGCCGACAGCATCAATTTAACAATGAACCTGCATAATACATATATATATATGTATATATATATATTTTTAATTGTTATCAGTTATTATTATTAATCATTTATTTTTACTTAACAAGCAGCACAAGTTGACAGCAATAAGATGAACTCATGTCATAATCATGACATCCAAATCAAACATTACACATTAAAGGTGAGCACAGCTAATGTTAGTTGGCTCAATGTTCCCACATGCATCTGCAGTGGTTTGGGGGGTGGGGGGGGTGGGGGTGGGGTGGTTTCAAAGCAGAGATCTCAGTGTTTTTCAACGGGCACGGGAAGCTCTTCATCACATCACTGCTGTTTTGTTTTAGATTTTGCTATAAAAAGTTTGGCCAGATGTTGCCAGGTGTTTTTACTGGAAGCGGCATCTTGTTCGGTGTTTTCCTCTGCCAACAACTCATCGTGGTCAAAAGTCAGTTGATGCCTCTTTGTCTCCCAGGCAGCTGCACGGCGTCATCTGCAGCAGAGGTGCTCCTCAACACCAAACCCCCAGATTTAGAGCTGTGGATGTAACGAAGGCATGTGGCAAATGCAGTGAAGTAAAAGCAGATCACTGTCTCAGAAATATACTTGAGTAAGAGTTAAGGGGAAAAAAAAGCAACAACTTTTTTACTTATATGCGTTACTAACTGCCCACCCTCATCGATGTTTGGTGTAACGCTCATAACAATCCAAAAAACCAAAAACAGAATCAGTGTGAACTTCCTGCTCAGCCTCTCTGTGCTGCAGCACGCTCTGTGTGTCTTTATTTCAGGCTGGCTCTCATCCTGCTGCTGATGTTTGAACTGTGTTTCTGGTCAGGCATGTCTCAGGACAGTCAACATGGCAGGTGGACCATCTCCAGCAGTGATGATGATGACGAGGGTCTTCCTCCCTCTGGGACTGCAACATCACAGCTCCACCAACTCGTTGTGTCCAATACCAGCTCCCACCGGTCTGCCTCTCCCCTCATTCCCAAACTGGAACCAGTCAGAGCCACTGTGGAGGTAAAACCAGAGCCAGTTAACAGCCCAGTATCCTCTCTCGCTATTGGCTCTGAGGCCAGACAGTCCGCAGCAAAGAACCAATTAAATCCAGTGAAGTATGAAACTAGCCCATCTTTGGCTGGAAAGCGGAAGAAAGAGGCGTCAGACGGCTCAGGCTGGGCACTCTCAGACAGTGATGATGATGATGGAGGTGTGACGAGGAAGAGTCTCAGTAACATGCCAAAGAGGAAGCCTCCGAGCCCTAAAGCGAAGAAAACAAAGACGGAACACGAACGCCCTCCGAGTCCCCACGGCCGGCTGTACTACATCGACGAGCCAGAGGACTTCTTTGAATCCAGCGCGCCGTGTCTGAGTGACATGTACAGGTTTTACCTCAACAAAGTCACCGGCCTGGACAGGAAGTACAACAGTGGAGCTCTGCACATCAGAGGTGACACGTGTTTATTGGAAATACATGTGGTGCAGACAACTTTGTTCTACATGTGAGGAATTAAAAGCAAAGATGATAAAATAATGCTTAACCTTGTAGGATTAAATAGTTGAAGTTAGACATTTGATGTCTGACGTCTGACGTTCTTTTTTAAGTTTCACTGAGGCATTTTGGGTGCTCGAGTGCAGCTGTTCAGTAGCCAGCAGTGAACAGTTGAATGAGAAAATGAGTTAGACTGTTAAACATGATGTCATAGGCGAAGAGGCCCTCTGTGAGCAAAAAGGTCGTATTTTAGTCCAACATGAGCACAGTGACTGTTTGAAATCACCTCCAGCTGGTGTCAGCTGTCGTTCCTACGTTAGCTCTGAACATGAATCTTTCTGTTTTTTTCTTCTAGACATTCTCTCTCCTTTATTTGGAACACTGAAAGAATCCGTTCAGGTGAGTCACCGTATAACCTGGAGCCTGACTGATACATCGGTTTGCCAATATTGGCCTATTGCAGATATATCTGTATTGGTGTTTATGTTCTTCGATGATACCAATATTAAAACTGTTTTTTAAGGCTGGAAAAAATGCTTGGACTAGTAATTTAAAATGAGTAACAACATAGTTTGTCCAGCAGAGGGCAGTCCATTATTTAAATGGTAATAAGTGAAGTGTTT
>JAQFJA010000001.1:29231575-29243018 GCA_029874485.1 Naso brachycentron
CAATCATGGCTTCCCACAATTAAATGAACTGGAGGCGCATCTGTAGGAAAATACAGCCAGTATTAACTTTCCATCCGTGTTCGTCAATTATCCCATTGTTTCCGCTTCTGTTCTGCCGGCAACAAAACAGCAAGGATGTGGTGAGTAGTACAGCCCACCTTCTACTTGACTTAATTGGCTGCTCTGACCAGAAGTGACAGTGATGCGCGGTGCGGTGCGACTCTGCCCCTTGAGCTGTAAAGTTGAAAGTATTTGAATTTTAATGCACACCCAGAAAAACGTGTCATGCTTGCCTGGGCCCAGAACAGAGACTCCGCCCACTCCATGGAGTGGACTTGTTTCTCGGGGTCTGGCATTGTCTCCACTTTGAGTGATTCTGAGAGGGAGGGGATTAGATTTTCCCTAACGCCTCTTCAGTGGTCTTTGCCTTTTCAAATTAAATTCACAACAACGGCCATTATGTGGCCAGCGGGCGTTTCGCCTTCTATGATGTGAGTGTGAAGAGAAGCTTGGCTATCCAATCCAAAAATGTCTCCAGAAGCTGTTTAATAATCACGCAGATGTTATATTTTGTTGTGATTGAGATTCTGACCCACCATGCATCATGGAAAGAGACAAACGTTTTTCATGCGAAATCACATCACATTATCATCGTGAGTAGACATGGGACATCGGGACCTACTTCCCGCTTCTCGCTGCAGATGTGTCTCCCGACGGCAGAGCTGCATGATAGCAGCAAGAGAGCAGGCGCACTGTACCAGGAAAACAATGGATTTGCTGGCGATGCTTCTTTAGCAACGCTTCTTAGTGTGATCAGCCCTTTACAGTGCAATACAAATGTTTCTGTTACTAAAATCAATCAACAATCGTGATCTCAATTTTGAACAAAATAATCGTGACAATCATTTTGGCCATAATCGTGCAGCCCTAGGAGATGCATATTGGAGTTCCCATCCCACTGGTCAAACTTTGTTTCAGTGCCCAGGTATCATCATCAGAAGCTTTGTGTAGTCACATAAACAATCTAAACAATAAGACTACAGATTAAAAAAAAACAGAACAAAAAACAAAACAAAGACCTGTTACTTCACAGGACTTCATTCTACAGGATCGAATGAGGAGTTGAGCAATAAGTGAGGACCTCAGCAATGAGATGCAGCTCCTTTACATTGAAAGAAACTCACATCAGGGTAAAAGACAAAGTGGCAAGAGCAATTTTTTTGGTAAAGTGTGTAGTAGAAAGAGGCCCTTGTTTTTTGCCTCTGACTCACAAACAGCAATAGACTAATCTCTATATATTTATTCAGGCACTACTCATTTCCCAATGCGTAATGCTGCTTTGTGTAGATTTTTCCATTGATGTGATGTGAGATCTGGTTCTAGCCTCTAGGCTCCTGTCATCCATCTCCGATGCACGCCAACCTCACAGATAAATTAAGGAAGCACAAAAGCTCTCTGAAGTCCTGCTGCCTCAAAAGGTGGTGGTGAGTGCAACAACCGCAGTACGCAACTTCAATCACACCCTCTTGGGGGCTTTTCCTTCTGTGATAATTAACAACTGTGACAGTGGAAAGGAGGCAAAGCTGTGAATTAGAATTAACACTGACTAAATAGCTGTCATTGTTTGATTATGGACAAAGTTAAAGGGGGGAGACAGAGAAGAGAAGGGGAGACAGGGGAAGGATAATGAGTGTGGACATGTATTTATCAACGTCAAGGCCATTTCTATCAAAATGCTAGTTTCACTGAGAGTAAAAAGGGAGGCAGAAAGGGAGAGAGGGGAGAAAAAGGGAAAACAACACTGACTTCATCCGTCACTTCACCAAAAAGAAGCTAATTGGAAAAATTCACACCTGTGGTTCTCTTTTGATTTCATTAACAACATGAGTTTTCCCCTCAGATTTGGTCTGCGTCTGACAAACAAATAAGTCTCACTGAGAAACTGTGAACGCCAGGCACACGTTGACTATAACACACTGAAAAACTGCACACTTAATCCAAAACACTCGACTCCCGATCCAAATGATTTGCACTCAGTTATCAGAAAACACAGCCAGATGATTTTAAGTATATCATGAAAACTTACTGCCACTGCGATTCTCCCCAGCACATGCTCTGGAATTCTTTTGTACACATCCAGAGAACCACCTGCAAAAGACAAATTGCTCATTCAGGCACTGATTCATTCTGTAAAATTTTTTTGACTAATTGTTGATGACTGTTTGGCACAACACAAAGCAAAATTCATGTTCGCCATGCAGGTTCTAACTCTCAAAAACCTTTTCCAACAATAATTAAAGATTATTGCATGCAATTTCATCTGGACCTAGATTCAGCATTTCCCATAATGCTTCATAGCCCCGTTAGCAATCCTGAATGCTAGGGATGCTCCAATTGATTGGGCCACGATCATTATTGGCCGATTTTCAGTGATCAGCTTGTGGTCTCAAAAAAGGCTGACCAGAAGAGCTGATAAGGCGACTCAAAGCTAGACGGTTTAATTTTTTATGGATGTCTCTCTCTCCTTCTCTGTCCTTCTCATTTCTGTTTTAAAAGGCATACGTTTCGCTACGTTGCTAGTCTCTGCCGTTTCAGGACACCTAAATCAGAGGGTTATAAACGCTGTTTCAGTTTTTAACTCTGGGATAGCGTTGAAGTGTGAACAGGCAGAGACAGAGAAGTTAGCATTCTAATTGGGTCTTATTAAAAAGTAAAGGCAGTCAGTCGCACATACTGTCTAGTGTTCTTCTCCTCATTTAAGTGTTATCCAGGCCAGATTAAGAAATTCTGAATATATAACAGATATTAATAACAAATTAACAAAAAGAACATTGGAATTATAAGGTTGACAATTACAAATGACTGTTGAAGACAGTATTTGAAACAGAAACATGCAGCAAACGATCTGTTGGCTTGTATCAATAGAACTTCTTGATTGGTATCAGTATCAGTTGATCGGCTGATCACCTTGTCAGCTGATCAGTATGGATATCAACAGATACTGCTTCCCATGATTGTGATCAGTGATTGGCCCAAAAAATCCTGATTGGAGCATCCCTACTGAATGCAGCAGCAAAACACCTCCACACTGTCAGATTGTCTTTTTCTTAAAACACCTAAAAATATTTACAGAAACTGTTCGTAAAAACAAAAACAGACAGTCAGTGATCTTTAACTGTATTTGATACTGATATATGATTTTTTTGTCACATCAACGCAAAATGTGAAAATTCTCTGATATTTTATCCATGTAGTTTATTTTCACAACACTGTAATTTCATGTTTGCAATAATCAAGTGAAAGTGGAAATGACTGATCAAAGAAAAGTTTCATGAAGTAAAGAGTGCTGAGAGGTTACGTAGACTTTGCTGACAAGCTTGCAAATGTGTGAAACAGGGGAATCACTGCATTAACACACACTTGGACAACACACACACACACCTAAAAACATAGACGGTCCCTCAACTCACAGCAGTCTAGACATTCACATACAAACACACCTACAAATGCACTTAAGTCAAGGTTTATCACACCCTTGTAGCTTTTAGCACACAGGCATGCTAAGCAGCTCACAGTGATAAGACGTTCTCTTGATCTGCAGAAGTGTAAATGGATACACGGTAGAGACAGAAGACAGTTTCCCCAAAGTCTATTCCACACTGCTGTGGCAAGCAAAGAAAAAAACATTTGATCTACAGGCTTTAGCCGCAGAGAAACTCACCATCCATAAATTCTGTGCATATGGATATCCTGTTCTCTACAAAAAAGGCACTGAAGAAGGTGATGATGTAGGGAGAATCACACTGCAATCAAGAGGACACAATGGGATCATTAGAGAGCATGCCGAAATATTTTGTCTGTGATACAGAAGAATTTGTTCACATTATCTTCTTTAGGAATTTGTACCAAAGTGATCAAGAGTGAGTGATTGTAATCAGTGCTCAAAAGCATGACTAAGCAGTCATCAATCTGAACTTTATTAAATGTTTTTGTTTGGAAAGAAAATTTCATTTTTGATTTATTACACACACATACACACACACACTGCAAAGGAAAAGGGTTAATTGAGTAACATGAGCAGTGATCACATGTCTAGTCCATGTGTATGTTGAGCGTGTCTATGTGTCGCGGATCCTTGCTTACATTGTAAGATCAGAGGTGATAAATGACCTTTCTATGTTAAGACTTGCATATTAACAACAGCGATAGAGTTGGACTGTGACATTCAGTGCAGAAAAGAGAAATTGTTTTGCATTTTAACTAACCTTGTAGAGGATTTCTAATTCTGACATGATTTGCTTCTGTAATTCCACCGTGATATCAAGAGGAATGACCTGTAATCACACAAAAAGACAGCGACTTTAATAACAAAACATTTACAGATTCATGATGTTCTTTTTTTTTTTTTTAAATATATTTTTTGGGCTTCTTATGCATTTATTTTTTGGATAGGACAGCTGAAGAGTGGACAGGAAACAGGGGAGAGAGAGGGGAATAACATGCAGCAAAGGCCCACAGGTGGAATCGAACCTGTGGCCGCTGCGGTGAGGACATAGCCTCTGTATACAGGGTGCCTGCTCTAGAAAATACTTCTACAAACAGAAGGAGTTCTCACCTTGACAGCTAAAGCTCGTTTGCCAAGAAGATGGTACGCTCTGGAGAAAGAAACAGAAGATAACATGAATTACACAACAGTTAGCTACGGCCAAGCAATTTGATTGACTAAGAAGCATTAAAAATGTGACAATATTTCACTACAACACTGCGGTTTCTTCACTGCGTATGTATTACTCCGCATTAACGCTTATGCGTTGCCATGTGACGGGCTGCAGATGGGGGTCAGGAAGTGATTTCTGAATGCACTATCAAAATGCCTAAGTTTTGTGCTGTTTACAGCTGTACCAACCAATCGAATCGGGAGAAAAATAAAAGCTACCTTCGATGTTACCGAACGGACTGTGAATCAGACACAGCAGTCAAAACAACTGTTGCTGTGTGTGAATACCGACAACACAACTTTATACACCACAGGATTGTCTTATGAACACAGACACGGCGTTGTTAAGTTTTCCAACATTTCTGGGATTTCCACAACTGATGCTGTGCAAAGAGGATGATTAAATCAGCCACAGATGATGACAGAAAATGACAAGCCCTCCTTCCTCCTGACGCTAACGTTACTAGCTAACGCTAAATGTGGCTGACATGGAGCTTTGCGACATAACTCAACGGGCTCTGGATGATTTTATCACCCAGACCCAATGTTGTTAAGTTTCCCAACCTGTGTAGGACCACCATAACTGATACAGGGCAGATATGACGAGTAAATCGGCCGTAATTAAGGACAGAAATCTTTTACATTTCAGAGCAACTGAAGGACGTCTCTGTTATTTATGTGAAAGGTCAGAGGTCACCGCCCAACACCAGATCCAGTCAGCAATACCCCAACATGTTCCAGACAGAGTTTTGAGTTGCAAGTAAAGCAGCAGTCACAGACTGTTCCCCCAATGATTTAATTATCAAACTCCTTAATGCCAAACATCGGCTTTGGTTACAGCATTGAAGGTTAGTTTACGGCACCAGTGACAATACCTCTGGACCTCTCAACATACAATCCTCAAGGACGAATACCATCCAACAGCTGTCAGGTGATGAGGATGAGGTGGGGGCGGAGTATGTCACACAGTCTGGTGAGCTTGCAGGCAGCCTCACTAAATGTGATACCTGGCTACTCACCTGTCAGTGAGTCTTCCAGAGAGAATGTGTATGGCGCAAGGTGTGATTAATGTGTTTTAGATAGAGTATAACGTTGCTCTCCGGCCAGACACCTCAAAACTGGCCCAGGCCTTTAATTAATGACACCTATAAGAGCCATGTCAGGCATTTACCCACAGTAACTGCAATTTAAACACTGGTCTCTGACTGTAGCTATGCCAGGCTGCATGTGAGCTGTAGTTTACACGTCTTTATTAACAGTCTTATAACTGCTAAAGTCAAAAACAAAACTACAGACTTTAACAAAGATTTTTCTTCTTCATAACTTTTTTCATTAATTCCTTTGATACAATCTCACGTGCAGTAGGTTAACAATAATATCTGCATCTATACTGTCTCCCACTTCAATTTGTTTCATACGAAAAGTTTTGTTTGCAATCACATAGCTACGACCAAAGGTTTACACATAAAAAATAAGAAGACAAATAATGAGAAAAGACATTAGGATTTTAGCTATCAAAACAAACCGCAAGTCTTTTCCTGCTACAGTGGACAGATATTTCTTTTCCCTACAAGCGTAAGTGAGTATTTTTGACCTTAAGCGTCATCTTTTCTGGAAAAGAACTACTTGCACATAAGGCTGATGGCCTTGTTTCCGTTTTGATGTCTTGTTCTTCCTTTAAGCTACAATCAATATCAGTTAAGCATGACTGCCGCCTCTTAATTAACATGAAGATGTTAATTGAGGCAAGATCGCAGGGGTAGACATGTTAAATACTGACTGGGCAGGTTGTGTGTGTACAGCAGTCTGGAAGGAGATTAAACCAAGTCCTCACCACACTAAACAACTTGTAGTTCCTAATGAAAAGTCCAGACACACTGAAAGACATACCAAGCCCAAGGCTGATTGCACTCAACTACTTCCATTATATGAGAGTGTGTCTCTGAGAAACTACGTGCACATTTTTCATCTGACTGTTTGTTAGGCCCAGTTATCGCCCTTCACTTTCCAGATTAATTCAGTTCTGATTCACAGGGTTTGATTCCAGATTTGATTTAATTCAACACCATGTCGACTCAGTTAGGGATATTTCCTTCACAATATCTGGCCCACTGTTTTGTTGTTATTTTTCCTATAAGCTAAATGATAAACAGCGTGTCTAATGCTGCATTCACATGAAATCAGGTAGACGGCAGGAGACACCTTGTGAACAGCACAGGAAAAAACAGGAAGGACAGCAAAACAAAACACCCATGACCATGTGTAGCTGCAGTGATGTGGTATTGTTTACGAAGAATGAAATAAAATATATTTAATGAAAATATTTCGTGACTATTATTTTATGTCACTACTCTAGTTCTGCATGTAGTTGTAAAATGCAGCTTCCTCTTTCTTTTCTATTGCAAATTTAAAATAACTGTTAAATTCCTTCCATAACATCACGTTTTGGAGGACAATCAGTTCTGTGCTGATTGTCCTCCATGCATCAGCGTTTTGTGTGACATCTCGGAAAATTCTCAAAATGTGGTAAACACAACTACGGGTATTATTGCTCCAAAATAATCAGTTTCTCATTGTCGAGATCAAACATGTTTTCTCCTTATGTACGGCATTTGAGAATTAACCTAACATCCGGTTGTGAGTTCCATTGCAAAGTGGGGCAAAAAATTAAACTATTTTAATGTTTGACGGCAATGCCATCTGCTGTTACCAGCATTCTCTGCCGCCCTCATCAAATTTTACTGTCCTGCTCTCATCCACTTATATGACATCCAGTTTGCCCTCTACCATGTGCCTGATTCAATGTGAATGCAACATATGTTGGACATCAGAAATTCCGAAGTTTTAACAGATGTATTTAATGGGCATGCTTCAGGGCTGGTGTGCCTGTTTTAAGCTTGATTCTCAGACCGTCCTTGACCAGCTCAGGGCTGAGCATCCCTGTATGAGTTACAGTGACAGGCCTGTGACAGCGGGAGACATGGGGACAAGGTTACATAGCCACCCCCCACCACTTCCCCCTGATCTGACCCCAGTAAATGTGCCCCATTGCCTGGATCTTATTTACACTCCAGCTCACTCTGTAATAAAAGCTCCATCATGCAGTATTCATACGGCCTCTCTGTGTGTCTCTGAAGTTGGGACTGTGGGTTAGAGAGACTGGCCTCCTGGATCAGGGCTAACGTGCTTCTTTTACACCGCCACATGGATGACGGCGTGCCTTTCTCTCTCCCCGACTCTCACCTGATACGACTGTAATGTGTCTCCTCTGACACAGACAGACAACACTCACAGCCAGACACGCATGTGCACACGAACATAAACAAAGAGGCTGGCTAAATTTCCAGCACATTAAAGGCAACGCTGTGAAGGCCACATGTCAAAGATAAAAGGTTTTGTTTGTTTGTATCTTTCCATGCTAAAAAAGTGAAACCAACATTCTTTGATTCCATGAATGGACTTGGAGCTCACTTTTTTAGAGCAGGCCTCTTGTGGGTGAAAGATAAATTACAGCAACAACTGTTGTTGTTTTCTCCCAGTTGAAGTTTACATCATGTTTCTATAGTATCCCAGACAGACAAACCAACCGCTGGCTCTAGAGAGTCTTTTCGTGTTTTTAGCTGATACCGCAGGTTCTTCTACACACTTGGAAAAGATGAGGTGAGTAGTATTCAGCTGGTTGCCATCACAAAGCTTATCTCTAGATTCCACTAAATCCTTCACACTGACTTCTATGCCCAAGGTCATTTAAAGAGATGGTGTACAAGCCAGTAGCTTTGCAGCATTATGTTTACTTTCATAGAGAAGAATACTGCTGTATTTTTAAATTTTGCTGTATTTCATAGGGTCTAAAAGGAAAAGTTTGTTGTTTTGCACATTAAGCCTTACAATAAGGTTATTTACGATCATATAAAATGTTTTACAGCCTTATTATGTCGAATGGCGCAGTCCTGAGAGCTGGAGCCCATTGCTGATGTCACCACTAGCTGAAAACAACGGAGGGGCATGTGCACTCAGACAATCCATCAAAAAATACAATTAACGATCGCTTTAAAAGACATGAAACTCACCAAATGTTTCGTGGTGTCCTCTCATGTACCAACTAAAACAAGAAGTTAAACACGGATACACAACCCCCGAAACGGCTGTTTGTTTGTTCTGTGAAGCAGCTGAAAGAGTCGTCTCTGGGTTATAAGCCGTGTTAGGGAAGCACGATATCATCGGCACATTATCAGTATCAGACGATATTGGCTGTAAAATTAAATGCCGGATATCAACCATCATGTTGCTATCCACCAATACAATAACTGATAAAATAACAGGCTGCTGTTTCCTTGATTAAACGCCCGGGTCGACGCCACGTTTCACATGTTCTCTGTGGACTGACGTCATGTTTACTGACTTTGTCTCTTGTGAAACAGGCCAAACTTGTCCTGGTTGTGGGTTTTGTTCTGATTGTTTCAGTGAGAACACCATCCAGTTTTAAGTGGGATGTTTCTTACTTGTTTTGTTTAAAAGCAGTAGTCATAAATATATGACATGTTTTACATCATGTGAGTTCAAATATTTTCCTTCTTTTGTAGAAGGAATGAGCATTACATCATTTTAAACTTTGTGTTTTATGCCTGCATGAGCCGGCGGGTCAACACAGTAAGAGTATGCATAATAATACTGTATGTAAATTCCACTACAGAAGAGACTTGATGATCTCTGCAATTAGGTGTGGGGAGAAAATGTTCATATGTATCTGAATTGGTATTGATTGTCGGCCAAATGAGGTGCATCCCTAAGCCATGTTTAACTCCGTGTGTTATTCTTGGTACATGAGCAGTGAACTGTGACGTCAGCAATGAGCTCCAGCTCTCAGGATTGCACCGGCTGTCATAATAATGCTGTAGAACATCGTATAGGATCATAAATATCCTTATTGTAAGACTTGTGCAAAAAAAAAGGAACTACTCCTTTAACTATTAAATAATTTGGTTTAATTGTTTGTAAAAAAAAAAAAAAAAAAACTCAACAAGCCACAATATCTGCCAATAAACAAGAGATCAATAACACTCCAGTTTTTAGTCCAAATAATCAATACCAAAGACAAAATCGGAGCCAACATCTTTTAATTTTACTTAATGCTTTCAACACACCATTACAGAGCCATGCAGAAACACTGAATGTCATTCTTTGAACTTAGTTAATATTAATACTGAATGAAAACGACATTAGAGAAGCCAAATTAATTAGTCACTTGTGATTAGTTTGTAGTCGACTGAACTTTATAACCTTCAGAAAAGTAAGACTCACTGTGAAGATGTTGTATTAGGCTGCACCACGAGTGGCTAGTTTACAGCTTTCTAGTTATGCATATTTAGCACAAATTATCTCTATTATGAAGAGGACTTACATATTCTAAACCACTACACAAGATTTAGGCAAAGAATCAAACAGCCATCTTAATCTTCATCACCAGCCCCCTTCAGTGCACAAATGTATATTTTCTTTGTTCAGAAGTTGTTCAGTCACTCAGACAAAAAAATAAATATAAACATGCAGGCAAGTTCACTCAAATACCTGCACTGTGACACCAGGTGTCAACTGCAGTCTCATTCCACTAGTTCTAAACATAATCTGAAAACATCTAGATTTAAGATACTACTGCACCAATCAACCACAGAGGTTTGGCCCATCAATATACAGTCTCATTAATGAGGTGAAAAGACAAAATCAATGGAGAAAATGGCTGTGAGACTACAGGAACAGCTGTGGGTGTCTACGCTTATATCACCATCATCCAAACCTGGCAAATGTGCTTGTTTTAATTGTGCTTCTGGATCCATGAGTCACGAAAATGGCCTGTGTGTCCTTGTTATTGTATTTATTAGCCAAAGAGTCAGTTAGATTGGTGGACAAGATGGACTTCTGAGAGAGTGTGTAATAAAAAACAAAGGCCGACAGTGATGGATGGTTGGGTCAGCGCGCGGCTATGGAGAGCGGAGGTGCTGGTAACATCCAATTGAGTCTAAATGGCTCTGGGTCATAAATGGGCAAAAAGGTTAAAGGGTGAGGAGTGGTAGTGCTATCCACTTGTGATAAGCCTAATATAAGCTGGACCAAAGGGTAGAGGCTGGAGAGGACAGAGAATTGGTTTCTAAGCAAGAAAGAAAGCCGTCCACAAACCAGCGTCCTGTCCAAACATTTAACCCAAGCTGTAAAAAAAACACTCATTTCACTTTTAATCACTCGTTAGCAGCTAACCTTTAGGTTTCCTATGCTAATGTTGAAATGAGAATGAGGAGGTCTCTGTAACAGTATCCAACCAATACCTGTACTGAACCGAAAATGCACTGACCGATAAGAAGCTTGCAAGAACACCTCACAGGGAGACAACACTTTGTTTCCTGACCATAAAGAATCGACCTGTTTTGTGCCTTATTCAAAGGAATTCCACACTAAACACAGCAGACAAACATATTAATGTAAACACTGTATGTGATGAATATATTTAAAGTCTGGAATTGTTAGACTAGACTGTATTAGACTCTATCAGTGTTTTAAATTATGTTTTTGCTTTTAGCGTGAAATCGTGTGAAGAGACACTTATATTCAATAGAACAGGGTTGAATACAAGTTTTAATAAACTGTCTAAAACCATTGCAGTAAAATATTTACCCAATTGAATGTTAGTTGATGCAGAGGGAGGAGCTGTATTATTTATCTGGAGCATTTTCT
>JAQFJA010000001.1:29253277-29264685 GCA_029874485.1 Naso brachycentron
CAGCTTCAAAATCTCTTGTTCTTCCTGGAACCAGTGATGTCATTGGTTCCAGAATGAACTACAAACTGTTTTCTCCTCGCCTTTCCCCTTGCACTCCAGGCGAGCCAGCACTGTGTTTGTTCTGAGAGGATTTTCTGGCTCTGGAGGACCAAAAACCCCTCGTTATTGAATACTACACAATATTAAATAAAAGAAATGTTCCCTTGTGATGGACAAAAGCCTTGGAGACACAACCAGTACTGTTTTTTTGTGATGCAATGCATCCTGGTACATGTAGGCACTGCAAGAATGGCTGTGTGAGCAGGACAAATTCAGAAAACTCAGCTTTCTCTGTCAAGAGAGCACAAACTGAGGAATTTATTGCTTCAGTTGACAACAGTTACCATCAGCATTGACTGGACACCCACATGACAAGTGGTGGATTTTCCCTTTAACTGATATTTAACTATATGAAAAAATTAATGCAAGGCATATATTTAAACAAAAAAAAAGGCTACCCTGGACACTAATGTCTCAAATTGTAGTTTGCAGGTGCTGAAGTTCTATTGCAGTTGCTTCTATCCTATGTAAAAATGTAAGGGTATACTACAGCAGTACAGGAGGATGTGTCACTGTCTGCTCTTTAAGGATATATTGATAACATTTATATAGACAAATAATTTAAAAAATAATACATTCACAGAGTTATTTCAAAAGTGCGAAATGAAAGTATTTTTTAGTAGTAGTAGTTTTTGCCTGTGAACACACTGTGTGACCCTTGAACTCGGATGCATCTTGATTAGGATGTAACCGATAACTTAAGCCCTGTTTCCACCAAGCGTTTTCAAAATTACTCCCATTAAAACACACAGCAGAGCTGTGAACTCCCAAAACCTAGAACCTTAAAACATCAGCTGGAGCTGTGTATAATGAAGCTGGCTGTGGTCAATACTTTTCCCATTCCTGTTTCACACGCTCATTGGAGCAACAGCTGTCACTTTTTGCTTAATCACCCTGCTACTCTGTGCCACTTAATGATTAAAAAGCAACCACAAGTGAATGCACGACAAAAATGGACAAAAAACAAGGAGTATAAATTGTGCCTGTGGCTCCGGCAGCATCATTGTAAGCTGATGGGGGGTAAAAGACATCCACAGATGAAAGTAGATTTTGAACAATTCTGCAGCCCAGGGGGGCCGCTCTTTAATGAGGCAAAACTTTAAGTACTGAATAATAAATAATAAAAATTGACAGTTCATTTAGCTTTCAGTGTACCTCGTAGAGAAACCCATTACACGCCATTACTCTTACTGTCCGTGGAATGAACAGTAAGTATGGTGGAATATGAAAATACATTGCACTAGGTGGGGGAGCGGAGTGCTTAGTGTGTGTGTGTGTGTGTGTGTGTGTGTGTGTGTGTGTGTGTGTCTTTTTTACGCATTGTTTAACACAAGTGGATGAGGTTAAATGGCAAATTCTTTGCCAATAAATACAATGTGAGTGCAGAGGTAAAAGCAGGACACCCAAACTGGCATCCTTTCTTGTCATCAGCATGTCCCTCTTTCTTTGTAGACTTGTGGGTTTAAACCAAACTGATAATGACACATTATAGTAAGGGTTTTCTAAACTGTTTAAATTTTTACTATGTGATAGACATGACAGTTGTGAGTTAGCAACTTTCAACCTGTGAATAAAGGTTTTGTGACAATGGAAGGACTCCTGTAAAACAATTTCTACAATTAAAACAGCATGTGTACGTTATTTTAAACTCAGGTAAACCTGCAAAAAATGACCCACTGAATTCTTGCCTATTACCAGTTTTTCTTCTGGTGTGTCACATTCGATTTCATAACTTCAGTGTCTCTTTCCATTTCTAGACTGACTGAATGATGCTCAAGTGCTGCTGGAACAGATAAAAATAAGAAACCGACACTGCGTCTCTCACAGTGCAAGTATCTCCTTATTTTCTGTCTTGACAGGGTCACATCTTGCATGATACAAAGTATAAAATAGTTGCTGCTTGAGGATTTAAGTTGTAAAAGCAATAAAAAATATTGAAATCCAACATGCTTATAGCATCTCTCTACAAATTATCATGTTCAACTGCATCTGATTTTTAGATCACAGCCAAATTCAATTGGACTTGGACCTGATAAATACCTGTGAGTACTGCAGGATCATTTGACTCAGGAATAAAAGCTTATTGTATGCAATCCTACTGCAAAAAGTATTCAATTGTTAATGGGTGTTAGTGGGTTGTGTGAAAGGAGTATAATTCTGATATAACACATTACAGCAAAAATATAAAGTTAAAAGATTTTAAGTTGGTTGTTTTTATGCTATGAGACATTTCCATGTAAAAAGGTAAAAAATCAAGCTGACAGTTTAAGTTTTTTTTAGATGTCTGTCTCTAAAGTTTTTACCCAATAAAAAGGGACGTTAGTTTATCGTGCTGCACAACGCAGTCAAAAAATACACAGTATATAAAACAACCTGTCACACTGTTAAGCCATGTTCATGTTATTTGCATACCCAAAAATCAGAGTTGCCCCAGACAGTTTTACAACCCATAAAACTCTAGAAAGCTCTACGGCTACAACACTCTATTCTTGGATCCTTTATTTGGATTGAAAAAGTACAAAGCAAAAACATCACATAAATAAACAAACATGTGAGAACCATCCAATGGAAAACAAATAAGGGATCTCTCTTTCAAGCTAATCAGACAAGTAAAGTGAAAACAGTGGGGTCTGACCTTAATGTGAACTAGGTGTTCGATAAAACATCTAGCTGCGTTTAGTCTCATTTTCGTTGAAGAACATATTTAAATCATTATGGTGTGATTTTTGCAGGGATCTGTACCAAAGATGTTTCCTCAAGTCTATATAATATACTGTGTGGGGCAGGAAAACTCTGCAGATCCACAATATTTGAATTTAATGGTTTTACACAGATTTTCCTTGAACAAATATTGCACCCCCTGTGATTTTAAGGTTACAGTAATCAATACTGCAATTTCAGTAACATCTGGACTAATTGCACAGTCCTAATATAAATAAGTTTTTGTCAAAACTATCCTCTAATGAAAGAAAACCTTCCCATAGAAAATTGCTATAACAAAACAAATAATTTAAATACATAGAACGGGTGTATGTATACTCACATATGACAGCATGGCTTTGAGTTCTTCATCACTTCTCACTGTTATTCTGTCCCCAACCTCATCTTCATCTAAAATAAATAATAAAGTTTGGACTTTTTAACAAATTAATAAAACAAACAGCTATCAACACCATAAGCAACATTCACTAAAAAACATTTTTGATCTAAAATATAAGATTAGGGCTGCTAAGCTTATGGTATAGCTAATGTACACAGACTACGTTTACATGGGCTGCAATAATGCCACTGCTGACCTTATTCTAAATCAGACAATGTTTCAATTAAGGGGTTTACATGAGTTGCTTATAGAATATTCCATTCATATTCCCATTTCCATGTTACAGAGCAAAGTCTGATTAATGACTCACAAGACCCACGCCCACCCTACGTCATATGTGCGATATTCTCACGGGATTTGACCTGAAACCTGAAGTCAAACAACAACCACAACACAACAGTCGAACACCTTTTGAGTTTTTATTTTCTATATTTTCCTGAAACTTCAATCAGGAAGCTAGAGTATGCATCGTCAAGAAGCCTGACTGCCGTAAACTATGTGTCGCTGCCGCAGAATGCTGCGAAAACTCCAGGACAGGACAGCATGGTGCAATTAAGGCGTATGCATGTGTACAATAATACGAGTAAAACTGGAATACTCCACATGTCTTAATTTGATTATTGCTGACTCTGCCTATGACCTTATCCAGAATAAGGTAATCAGAAAATGCTGACTAAACAGCAGTGCCTTATTCAGAGTATTGTCTTAATCGGGTTATATTGGAGTATTGGTGTCCATGTAAACAAAGTGACTACCAGGGGAGTTTTCTCACTGACAGCAGGTCAGTTAATAAATTATAGGACTAAGGTTTAATTGCAAAAAATAATCCTACCAATGAGAAATAGTGGAGGCCACACAGATGGTTTACAGTACTGGCAACTGTGAGATTGTCAGGAGTTGTAACAGTGTTGAGATGCACTTAGATCTTATTATCTGTTTGAAATGATTCTAACTGGTCAACAGTGTGGAGAATATGTGGTTGTGGAGTCCCTGCTTCAGCAGAAACGGTGTGAAACACAAACTTACATTCAAAGGCTGTGACTGTGGCTTCAGGCATGACATCTCTGATTGCAACCTGAAATGTTGAATAAACAGGGACAATGAACACAACATAGAGTTTACATCTCTGAAAAGTTAAGTGGGTTAAAAACGACGGTCAAACACAGTTACCGTTATATATCCTCATATACTAACATGCAACATGAAGTTACAGTGTTATAAATTTGGTCTGTTGGTGTAAGTTACGTTAGGTTAATTTAATTAGCATCGGACGCTGAGTCAGAAACCCAATTCGTATCATGTCAGTGTAACGTTTTTGCTGGTTTTACTTTAAAACTGCTCATATCAAATGGAGAACAGTCAGCTAACGTTAGCTTTGTAGCATTTTGAAGACTTACCAGCAAGTCATTGAAGTTCAAAAGAGATGGACAGTCAACGGATGAGTCCATGTCCCCTGACGGTGTTTTTATTCGGATCACTATGGTCTCGGTGTCCATTGTGCAGAGGTTATTTACAGCGAGTATGGGCATAAAGATATACGATTACGCCTCATATTACTTAAATGGTTGTCTAAGCTAACGAGCTAATTTCCTGCAGTGGTTCGCTAACGACACATGCTAGCATCCTGCTCAGTCCAGAAAATTGTGTACAGTGATGCGGAGATTTAAAAGCGTTAACAGTCACTGCTGACACCGAAGTCACGTCATAACTTCATGAAAGGTAAACTTCAACTGTAAACGTGTATTAACCCGCTGTCTGCGGCTGTTTTAAACTCTGTTATCGCAGTAATTTAGCCATGCAGCTAGTTTTGGAGGAAACAGCAACTGCTCCAACAGCGCTTCCGAATCAACATCCGCTCAAGGCATTTCAAAATAAAAGATCCCTATCCATGTATCCACTCAAAACATTGCTGTTCTTTACATTAAAGTAGGTGACCTAATATTCAATATGCAATACCAATATTATATTACTGCAAAACGTGTAACATTCATATAGTAAATTTTGGTTATTGTGCAATTTAATCAACAGAAAAATTTCTGCTATCAAATCTATTCTTAAAAAAGGGTTTATTGTCACATCTTTGCATCACGTTGAAGTAAATATTCCGCTTCTTCATAAAATCATTATCTTTATCCCAGACCTACTTTCACATACCCCATAAAAAAGAGAAATACACTTAATTTCCAATTATGTCAGCTCCAACACAACAACAGTTTTAGTTTGTATAGCTTTATTTGAACAAAATCCAATGTGCTATAAAATCAAAGAAAAAACTTGACTGAAAAAGTTTTAGAATTTGTTTGTTTAACTTATGAAAATGTGAATGCATTATGAATGGCGCCTTTTAAACATTGTGAATAATGTCATTTGAAATGTTTAAAATACATTTTCTGTGTCATTGTTGTTGCTATTCACCCCTAACATGACCAGTAGACCTATGTCATCCTATTTATATGTGCACTTTGGACTAGAAAGTTTTAGACTGAAAAGCTTTGTGAAGAAATGTGCATGAAGGCACTCGGTGACACACTATGTGTGTATAAAGCTCAGCCTTTTATACTGAGTTGAGACTATTAAACACTCCATCAAATGAGATAGTTGCCACCTTGGATTGCTTTTGCCGACATTGATGTGAGATCAAGTTTGAAGCGAGTTCAATTTGAGCATACATAGCTTTCTGGAGGTATAAAAAGTGAGTATCTAAAGGGTAATTATTCATTTTAGAATTGACCTTAGATCACTTTTGTAAATGTTCAATCAATATTTGCATATTATACAGATGGTCCTCACTTTTATGGAAACACACAGGCGTTCTGTTATTCTACCTACTCTTTTTTGTGTCAAACTCTGTGCCCTCATGACCATGGCTTTTCAAGTATTCAGAGAGGTTTTTGCCTCTTTCACTCCACATTAACACAGCATTTGTATTTAAAGGTTTTCACTTGGCATGAGTCATTAGTGTATAATTGAATGTAAAACAAAGAGCCACTTAAAACCCTTGTTGATTATGGCCTTATGACTGAGGAGCTGATTCAGTCTTTCTGCTCACTCACCAAAGAGCTTTGATTGCAGTTTCAAGAACAAGACATTGATTCCTGGGCAAAATGAAGTCTTTGTCTCTCTTATTTTATGGCTCACAGAGCTGATACCAAAGTCTGTTGACTGGGATTCACTTGAGTGATAAGAACTTTTTAAAGCCTTTTCTGTCTCCCCATGGCTGAGATCTGGCTGGACCTGAGGCAGTTTAATCAGTAGCAATGTGATGTTTGCTGTTGTGGGCTATTTATGTATCAGTGTATCATTTTATTTATGAATCAGAATATCAGTGTATCATTGCATCTATGTACCTGTTTATGTATCAATATATCAGTGTATCACTGTATTGATCTACGTGTCAGTGAATCTACGTGTCTATGTATCAACGTATGTATCAAGAAAAAATCTAACATATCTATCTATTAGGGCCGTGCTGAAAAATCAATATGGCTAGGTATCGTAATCGTATTTTAAAAAATGTATCATATTATTTTTGGGATATACTACATCGTATCGTGACCCATGTATCATGAAGTCCTTACCAATACCAATCCCTAGTTTCTATTTATGTATCTATGTATCAAAGCATCTATCAAGGATCAAGGAAAAATTGATCTAATCTATCCATGTATCAATAAAGCTGTGTATCTTTTTATGTATCTATATATCTATGTATGTATCTTTGTATCAGTGTATCAATGTGTCATTATCTATCTATCTATCTATCTATCTATCTATCTAGTCATCAACTGTCAATCTCAAGAACACACACACACTCACACACACATACACAGAGGTAATTGCATTGCATTTACCATTGCATTGCATGCATTGCGCTGACCTGCATCTAATCTCTTACACCTGTACCAACAGCTGGGTTAAAGACCCATTGATTTCCATGTAGTGCCTGAAATTATTACCTCGCCTAATTGTTTGAGCAGAGTAAAGGGAGAAACAAAGCCGTGTTATCAAGCGTTCTGATTAATGCCGCCACCAGCATTGCCCTCTGATGAAAAGCAGAGGATCTATATGGCACTTTGTCAAACATACCCTCCCAGGACTTGACGTTAGGTCCTTCTGCTTTAGGGCCAACGAGGATGAAGCCCAGTCAGCAATCCACATTATCAGAAATCAAACTCCTGACTTGGCTGGGAGGGGAAAGTGGAAGAGGAAGGCCAGCATTCACTGTCTGGTAATTAAAACCCATTTTATCAGGCCTCCTCTCTTGCCCCTGTACCTCCTCTCACTATTGACAAGCTGCTTAGCACGAAGTGAGCTCAGTTTGACTCTAAATATATGAGGCACACTTATTTAACTTTCTCAGCAAAGAGGGAAAAGCGAGTAAACAGGACAGCAGCGAATTTGTCCAGCAAGATTGCTCATTATTTATTCACTGTAGTTTTATTTTAATTTATGGCTGTTTTTGTGTGAAAGTAAATGTCCAAATGTAGCCCGTGTTTGCTTCTTCATCTTCTTCCTCCTCCTCCTCCTCTGATAATTATTATTTCATTAGTCTATGTCACATGTATTGGTTGGCTTGTTGTGTTTATTGATTAATGAGCCATAGTCAGCACTGTCTTCCTTCACCGTAATGCTGATATAGAAGATCCTAAAATACTATTTGTCTGCAGGTTAAGCATCGATCGTTCTCGTAGATATTGACTGTTACTTGGTAGCTTTCTATTTACAATGCCCTTTAACATTAATGGTAATTATTCAAAGGTAAAATGTGTGAGCTTGTGGTTTTGTTATTTACATTGGTAGAACCAACAGCGGGGATGATGAAACTTGCTTGGGTCTCAAAAAGGGGCTGAACCTGTTGTGAGTTCAGGAAGAAAAACGTGTCGCACCATCTGTCCAGGGCCACGTCCCAACTCAGGTATCCAGATGTGAACCCCTCGGGCTGAAATAGAGATGTGTCTAGTCAGCCTTGAAGCCTGAAGCCTGTTGTTTATTGATGCTGCCAGAGCTCCTGCTCAGATCGATACCATCTCCTCTCAGATGGGCCTTCAGCGCGCAGACTCCAAATTGAGGTCAGGATATGTAGAGGGTTATGGCACTTCAGCAGATATGAATTGCCTGAGAGGCTGCGATCATTTGTTACATCTTTCTCTAAAGTTCATCTCCAAGTTGACCTGTGATGAAGCATGGAGAGTTTGTGAGTCACTGGCATGAGAGTTATGAGGAAATGCACCAATATGTGGACAAGCAGGTTGGAAGAAATGGATTGTGTGACTACCTCTCAGCTCTCTGAGAGGCGTGCCTTCACTGCCGTTCTCCGTGTTTCAGACTCACCTCTGAGGTCCCCTTTATGGCTGCATGTTGTTTCTGTTGTTTCTAATAAAGAGGAAATATTGCTGTCGTCCTGACCCGCTCATAGGGGCCATACAAAAATTTATGGGGTGTGTCTTCTCCATAGAAACTGCTTTTGAACTAAGCCTGACATAAATAACACATGACTGGCTCACCGGCACGCTATTGGCTCTTTTTTATACTGTGAGCAGGTGATTTTATTACACGGTGTTGTTTTTACATGATACACAAAAAAAAACTAAAAGGCTTAAAACCATAAATATATTTCACTCTGCTTGATGTATTTTCCTTTTATGTCACAATATTTGAAATAAATACAACACAGCTCATAGATTCAGTCTAGAAACGTCATTGTTAAAATATTCCAAATGTAGGTTTCAACTTTACTGATGATTCCCATGATGCATAATTCTGTCCCTGAGTAAACTCGTGAAAACACGGCACCATCGGCTTTCTGTGAGTTACATCAGGAACACAGTGTTCAAAGCTTTAGGGGAAAATCTAAATGTTATTTCATTTAGCTCTTCCAGCAGTGGGTTGTGTTTTTGGTGATCTCACTGATATCTGATCTCTGCACAGAATGATAAAATTTTTGCCCCAGGTGACGTCAACTTTTTAGTCTGAAGTTTTTCCGACTTCACCACTCTGCTCTTCTTCTTCGTAGAACAGTAATCCACTATTTGATCTTGTTTAAATATTGTGTTTAGATGTCAGGTTTTACCCGGTGCAGACATTTCATCTTTCACAGACAGATTCACTGCTGAATACTGTAAAACAAACAAACAAACAAACAAACAAACAAAAAACAACATTTTGATGTTTTCCTCTGTGGTTTGCATCTGGAAAACTGTGACTGAATCAGCGAGTGACATACAGGTCTTGGCAACCCACAGCTACTTCACCCATGATTATAGTGAAGAATTATCTACGTAAATATCAAACTTCTGCATTCAAATCTGACTCAAGTTAAAAGCATGTGTGTAGAAATATTAGAATCAAAATGGAATGTTCCCTGTCACTGATATATTGTATAAAACGTCATTAAGATATCTGGATTTAAAGCTGTAGCTGGTGGAGGTGGAGCTAATGTTAACTACTACTCTTGCATACTTTTATCTAACAATCAATTTTACTTTGTGCAATGTCCTATTTTAACCTGTGAAGTAAGAGATTTGCACAGCATTAATTGAATAAATGTACATCCCATCTTCGCATGTGTTGTTTTATTTCATATCAGACTGTAGAAAATAAACATTTAATCATTTTTCTGCTCTTAAATTTGTATTTTCAGTAGGTTGTAGTCAAAACAAAAGGTGACAAACAGTCCTGATGAAAATCAATGTAAGAACAGTGAGTGAAACATTTAGAGCAGAACACTGTAACTGTATACATGCATGCATGCATATATGTACACATGACCGCGACCTCTCTGCAGGCACACGTTGCTTTGGTGCAGTGTCAGGTGGCCTGTTTGTCAGCTGACATATTCACCCAACAGATCAACGGAAAGTCTGGCTGGCTTTTCAACTGACAACTGCATGTCAATAATTGATAGGAAATGAGGTAAATGCCTCAGTGAGTGTTTGAGGGGTCCTAGTCTTTGTGTAAGTGATGCCTCTGACCTTTGGTGTGTGAAAGAACTCATCATGGTCAGTGCTCACATGTCATACAAAGCCTGGCACAACGAACTGAGCAGTGAAAGTCATAAAAGATACTGACAAAATAAGAACTTGATTATTTTGCACATTAAATCATTTCTTTTTGTGCCCTTTTTTGTGTGAATCTGTGTTTTTAAATGGTACATTTTAGGAAACATTTTTACATTGCAATAGTGAATTACAGACTTGTATTAAATTATTGCCAAAATTGCAATAATGATAATGCTGAATGACTAAATGTCATGTATTGTGTGGAGACATTTATTTAATAGTTTATTACCTTAAAAATCAACTTAAATGAAAAAGTGAAAGGTCTACTAAAAAGTGTCATACATGACTGAGTGCCTGTTTTTACAATAGTACGTTAAAATGCTAAAAAATATTATTTAACAATGTAACACATTTGACTGAGGTCATCACAAAATTAAAGTTATTTCAGTACATTCCTCAAAATTTGGTGATATTTGTTACAGGCTAATAGTAATAAAAGAAATGTATTTAATTTAACAGCGGGTAAAGTATGCATCTCCCATATTTGCTTCATTTCTCGGTGCAAATTCACACTTGCTAAAAGCTACAAGAAAACTGTGCTGACCTCTGACCTCTCAGCAGAGACAAAATGTTTATCAGCCTCATTAAAATTTCACATTATTACTGTATGTGCTCAGTGTGAGGCATGGGTTGCAAATTATTTACAGGTTGTGGTTAATTAAATAAGTCCAGCATCTAAGTATGTTTGCTCTAATTCATGGTTAACAACATACCTGATACTGTGTGTGTCAGCGGGGCTGGTGTGTGTGTGTGTGTCTGTCCTTCCTGTCAGATGAGATTCTACCGAATGAATGCATTGAATCTTTAAACTTCTTCCGTCAGACCTTCTGCTCACAATAACCAACAGTGGTTTCACAGCGTTTTAAGCGTCCACGTCCCTCTGTAACACATGCTGCACAGAGTGTATGTTAGCTGTAGCTGTTGGCAGGAAGTGATGCACTTTTTCTAAGAAAACTTTGAAGTTGCAGTAGATAATGTCTGCAAATGAGCTAGCAAGCTAATGTTAGCTGTAGCATGAGACTCGTTGGGATGCAATTCTGCTGCAGCCGTTTGCTCCGGCTCATGTTTTATTTATTTATTTCGTTTGTTGTCTCTCTCTCTTTTAAGTCCAGTTTGAACTGAGACCAAACAGTTGCAGGGAAAGTTGCAGC